>JAUTDX010003253.1:0-54888 GCA_030844895.1 Ambrosia x helenae | reverse complement strand
ACGAATATGCAATGGCGAAGCTTGAAGATCAAATCGGTAAGGGTCGGACCCAAATTTTTCGTATCGGTAGGGGCCGAAAGATCAAAACGGTAGGGCCGGCCAAACTCAATCCATATAAAAATTACTACGAAAATAAAAAACTTCCACCTCTGAGCCAAAAAACAGTAGGGGCGAGCATCCATGACCCTCACTAACCTTCACCAATGCGAACATGAACATGGGCAAGTTCTTCGTTTATGTTCGTGAACATTCGGTAACGTTTTCGTTTGTGTTAGATAGTTTAATAGGGTTTTTAAATGTTATAATTTGTTTTGATATTCTTTTATTTTTAATTTTTATTTAATTTACCCAAATAAATAAATAGATAATTTATATGAGGTATATGTATGTGAATTGATTTTACTTGAAAAATAATATATGTCAATTTGTGTTTGTTAATGTTTATGAACAATCATTTGTGTTCATGAAAACCTGTGTCTTCATGGTAACAAGACTCAACGGAGTCATTTCTTACCCGTTGTCTACCAATTTTAAACAACCCTCCATGAACCTTTGTTGAACTTTTAAACTCAATATTAGAGAGAACTCAAAACTCCAACTTAAATTAAAAAAAAATCATAACTCAATTTAAGTCATAACCTAAAAAATTGATTCGAAACTTCTCTTTCCACGTCATCCCCGTTCAGAAAAAAAAAAATGAATTCTAATGCACATGTGGAGTAAACGTCTGGTTAAGCTTTTATGGTTTAGTTTTTAGGTTTAGTTTAACTTTTACTGTTAGTTTTTTTTTTAGATTAGCTTCTAAGGTTTAGAGGGGGGGGGGGTAGGGGTTTAGGATTTTGGTGGGGGTTAGGTTTTTGGTTGTTGTGGGTGGGGGTTTAGATTTTTTTGGTAGGCGGTAGGTTGGGTGGGTTTAGGTTTTTGGGGGGATGTGGATGCGTGTTTAGGTTTTTGGGTAAGCGGATTAAGTTTTTTTGGTGTGGTGTGAGTGGAATTAGGTTTTTGGTGGGGGTATGGTTGAGGTGTGGGGTTTAGGTTTTTAGGTTATACTACACATTTGAGTAACGTTTTTTAGCTTTTTTTTTTTATTATTATTATTTTTTTAATGCTGATGACATGGGAAAGAGAAGCTCCGAACGAAATTTTCTAGTTTTTTACTTAAAATTTGAGTTATGAATTTTTTATTAATTTTTTTGAATTAATTATGAGTTCTCGAGTTTCTCAATAAAATGAGTTTTCTATTGAACCATCTCTCTATACACCACATACAAATACACAAATGTATCGATTTATAATTTATGATTTATAAATGTGTGTGCATGTATAATCACTATGTGACTGGATACACCCGTGTTCGTCCGTCGTGCTCAGGTCCCAATACTCTAAGTATAGAGTCTTTATTTGTTTCAAGATAACTACCGTCGTTTCTCATTCTTTCATCCTCATGGACCTATAAAAAAATATTTTTTAAAGCATTCGATTATGATACATATAACTTTATATATTCAAATAACACAATTATTTACCAATCTATTGACTCTTCCAATCATATTCGGTGGAAGTTCATACGAGTTTGTTACTTTGTTTTTTTGCTCGGCCCACTATATATTTTCTAGTACACTCATGCCCTAAGCCTTCAAGAGATTTATTGGTTGTTTAAAGTGAAGACCATACGTTGTAAACTTTATCTTCAAAACTCACTCAACCACTTCGTCCTACGTGGGGTGGACATGTGTTCTTAGCTGCATTTTCGTTTGTCATTTTACTTTTGCTCTTGCTTTCTTGGTATAACGTTTTTTCATGAAATTTATCCCACTGCTCAGTATAAAGATATTCATGTGAATCACAGCCTTCTTTCATCTCTTACATAATTGGCAAAAATCCTATTTTTAAAATTTGCTCGGATTTTGACATCTTTGTTCCTCATAACTTCGTACGGTTATAAAATTCGACATTGACTATTAATTTACGGTGCATTGTTACAATACATTGTTGTAGGCTAACATTCCGTTTCTACTTCAAATATAAGGGTTATGCTAAACGTCTTGAAGTAACAACCAACAAAAAACAATATTTTCCTCCCATGGAAGGAAGGTCTGTTTTTTTAAATGGATGGGTTTGTTTAGACACACCAAACACAAATCAACTTCCTTGATATCTAAAGAACATGACACGACACATTTCATCCGTAAATGAACTTCGTTTCGTAGAAAGAAAGACATGACACCACACATTTGATCCTTAGTACAAGCCATGTCTAAACTTAACCACTAATATTCCGTCATCCTATAACTGGATTAACTAACTGCGCGTTAATAAAAAAAAATACGTAATCTTTATAATAGTAATTTTTTACATTTTACAATTTAAAATTCACGACACAATTCTAAAAACTAAATGTTTTTGGGACGCGTAACACTCGTGAACTAATAACATCATAAAATCATCAAGCTTTAATGTAACATATCACAATGCACAAGATTTTTGAGGTCGCGATGTGCTGAACAATTTAATCAGAGCATCAACACAGAAAATTAATAAATCTTGCATATACAAAACTACTCTAACCTCTCATAAAACCGCCTCAATCATCCGAGCTATAATCACTGTTAGAGTCATCAGACAGCAAAGGACCAGCTGCACAACAAAACACCTCTTTATCCTTGAGAAGAAGACAGCTACGTTAAAATCCCATTTTAGATCCATCACTGAGAACTGTGGTAGTGGAACATTTACACAGTAAGCGCCAGATGGGGTCCACATGTACACGTGGGAGGTCCCTGTGCACAACACTAGTCTAGTGCCTGTTGGGGTCCCATGCTGCTGCGCGAATAGGGTCTTTCTGAATCAAAATGGCTGCGAGTTCAAGAAGGTTCATGTCCCAAATCCATAAAACAGTTGGCATTGCTGTCGTTGCGAGTGCAGATGTATTGGCTGTCTTTGCTCCATGACATTATGCCTGCAATTTAGTTCATCTATAGTTATAACGCAGGTTGAAAGTCCAACAAGAACATATGTATTTGCATACATATTTTCTAGAAGTAGCACGGATTAGCCTAATTTCTTACGAATATTTAGAGTGGCAAATTCCTTTTAACATGCTAACCTTTTAAAATTAGATTACAAAAACAAAAGAATATATATTGTGCGTCAGCTCAACATGCTACCCTTTTAACAACCAATTTATTACAAACATACCAACCCATTATTGACCCGTTTACAAACTTGATTACTAGTTTACTACTTGGTAACCCCTTTACACCCTGACCAGTTTGTCTCGTTCAGATAAAGGGTTACACACAGGTCGTGTTCGGGTTAGGCTTGATTTCTTTGACACGAATTAAATATACGGGTCATGTTTGGGTTCATCAATTCAACCCGCTAACCTGACAATTGCCGCTCCTACAATAATTATTATATCAAATAACACTACAAAAGTCATATTAATTATAAATTTTGAATAAAAATGAATTAGAAGGTCAAATGCGTTATAAATACAGAGTGAGACTTCCAACCCACTAAACCCATTTGATTTGACTGTTTTTCTTTTCAGTACCTTTGTTTGACTGTTAAGAGGGTAATCAGGTAAAACATAACCCAAACCCAACCCACGCATAAATCTTAAATTATTACTTATAAATATATTCTACGACATATCTCTGATGGGATTTGACAGGCTTATAACCATTTGACTAATTTATCAAATGTTTTTAAGGCTAAAATACTCGCAATGTAAATGGGACCCTAAAAAATCTACCATCAATAGCACCATGAAATGGCAAATACGTCATTTTAGTTTAAAACTTTGCCATATAAACGAAAATGCTGACTAATGTGATTTTCATAGGACACCCAAGAATGGTAAATGTTGCGGTCTTCATAGAATCATGGAATATAAAAGTAGCTTAAAAGTTATGAGGAAGAAAAGCTAGAGAACATGGTGCCACTTAGCAACTGCATTCACTGCTCTCGGTTATATTTTTTTTAAGAAGTTTTTATAAACAACTTTGGGGAAGAAAAGCGAGAACTTGAGGAAAAAGTCAAGCTCACCGATTCCTTGCTTAGGGTTTGGCTTGTCAGCAGGAGGCTTTTGGAAAGGTAAGGTGATGGGCAATTCCATGACATCATATCTAACATCTATGAATGGTGGACCGTATTCTGCAAAATAAAAATGTAAACAATATAAACAATGGAAGCATTCTCACAGAAGAAATCACTACAAGGCCAGGTATTGTGAAAAAGAGGCAAAAAATGTAAAATGATAAATAAATTAAGCAAAACCCACATGACAAGTCGTAAGCGTAATTTACATCATAGAATGGTGAGGTAGCTATAAAGAAAATTTTAGCTTGTAAGCTTTTAAAGCCATGTGTTAGCAACATGCACATGGGAAGCATGAAACGAAAACTATATCTGCTATGAGTGGAAATTTATACCCATATGTCAGGAATGGGTAGTGACGTAGTGTTGTACCTGAAAAGGATCAAACAGGTTGAAAGCTATGTTGTCAAAGGCGGACGCCTGGGGCACCTAGGCCATGAAGCCTGAAGCGCAACCAGCGCACCATATGTGCTACGCCTTGGAAGGCGTGGTTTCAGGCTCTCAAGCACAAGTTCAGAGCATTTTCTGGCCAGCCAAAAATGGTAAAGAAACCCTAAATGAGGGCGGAATCACCTAAATAAGCATCAATTCAACCTAAAGCAGCTTAAAGCAGCCCTGAACAACCCTGAAACATGTCTAAAGCCCTAAAATGGTTATTTTTATACTATGCGTCTGCCTTAAAATTGCCCTTGCAATTTAATCACCTGATGCCAAGGCTCCAGGCTAGGCCTATGCGCCTTGACAACATTCATTGAAAGTTGCCAAAAGTATATTTTAAATTTATAGTTGTATACAACCTCCTAAATCATTTTATTGACAAATTTAGGGCATTATTGTTTAGATATTGTTTTGTAGTCATTAGACTCATAATAAAGTGTTAAAAAAAAATAAAGATTAAACAGACAAAAAAGTGGTTCCATACCACTTTAACTAGGCTCATTTCGACTTGTACTAAAAAAATGATATGTTTCAACCAGACCCATGTTGAATCCAACCCACACATCTTGCCACTTCTAGAAACTACCAAAAAAAAGCATCTTAGAGTTGTCTTCTTGAACATAGACACAAGTCGACTCGAATCGATAAACAAGCCTAGATCTATGTATCCAAGACAGCTAAAAAAAAGTTCCAAGTTTGGTAGGTTTTTGTTTGTTCTTATCCATTACGTTTTTTGAAATCAATTAGCATTCATGTAATAAAAAATGCCATTGATGAGATTAGAGTAGCTCATTATCATTGCAAAAAAAAAACAGATAACAATCAATCATACTAAACTGATATCATTAAGTATGGCCATTAAACGGTCAAGGATGAAACAGGCAGACACTGAAAAGAGAAAGATAGGGGTTGCGATGATATCGTGTACCAGAATTTTGTTGTGTAAAATCATCTGTTATAGACAACTCAGACATATCAAGCTGTAAGGGCTCATCAACCTCCTGAAATATCAAAAATAAAGATTTAAGTAACTCCAGAAATCATAATACATTACATAATGTATTCGAAAAATGCAATATTGGTAAGAAAAATTATGATCCACAAATTCGCCTACGTTAGCTTATAGTAACAACTAACAACATTGTTTTAGCAATCGTAAATTCATTAGCATACTAAATGATTATGAAAATTTTAAAATTGGACAAAAGCTGTTTGTGGGTCAACGCGCCCTACCTTACCTTTTGATTCACAATGCAAAATAACCCATATTAACTCAAACCTGTTCTAACCCATCACCCAACATCCCAACCCACCACACTCGTCCATCTTGCCACCTCTACTGTTCGGTTTTGGCAAAATCTTGAAATCAAGATGGTTAATGGTTGGTTATGTACCTTAAAAACAGCAGCAGAACAAGGAGCTCTTAGAGTTGATAGATGCATAAATTCTGCAAATACTTTCCAGGTTAAATGATTTAGAACTCTCAACATCTGATCATAACTACCAACTGCTAAGGACTGGCCATTAGGGGACCAAGAAACACTTTTTACACCAGTCCACTTTCATACGCTTGATATTTCGATAGACATCGTCCATCCAATGAGTATATCAGAACCTATACGCAATGAGACAGTTAATTGCTATCTTAAAACAGCAGCATACACTTTATAAAGATAAATTAGGGGCTTATAAGATTTTCCAAAAATAAAGATAAATGACAAGTAAGTTTGGCACTGGAAATTTTTTAATACTATGATTTTTGGTTTGTTATTTTGTAGGAGTGGAAAGGGGGGGGGGGGGGGGAAGGGGGGGGGGGGGGGGGAAGGGGGGGGGGGGTAGTTTAATGGGTAAAAGTGAGTGATTTTTTGGCATGGGTTGAAACAAGCCAAGAACCAAGGCGGTCTAACCAGAAGGAGCGGAAAAAAAATAGTTTTTTTTCAAAATAAGTAGTGTGTCAAAAACGTATTAAAAAACTATAACACTTATTTAGATGATGCGACATAGGAGGTTTTATGTATTAAAACACAACTTGGGAACTTCCCGCACGTTTGTCGCATTTACCTTTTAAATGTTTTTGTATGTTACGCTTTTGACCCGTTCGAGATAAGATATAAGGTACCAAGGTATTAGAAAAAGGAAGACTTTGATTTCAAACCTTATAGTCAAGAGGGGAGTCCCATATAACGATTGCAGTATCATCTGGTGACCATTCAACGTCAGCAAGATCTAACGTGTCGACAGCAAAAACACCCATGATCTCCCATGACTGACAAGATATTAGGTTAACATAATCTTTGCAATCACGCCTTGTGCATATTGCAGCAAAACTCCCATCTTTAGTGAACGACACCCTTTAGAAGCATGTTTTGGCCACGGCACATGTATACATGCTGTATTTAAAAGTGACCAAACAGTTAACCGTAACTGGAACTCTGATGTAGTGAGTATGTGGCGACTGTCAGGGCTCCACCTGGCATAAGCAATCCCTGCTGGACCTTCATCTATTTTGCATGTCCATTCAGGTTGTGCTAATGACCACGCTTGTATCATGGGCTTCTTGTAAAGTCCACATAGTATGTATTCAGAATCTTGGGCCCACTCGATATAGCTAATCTTATCCATACAAGAAAATAATTGTACAACCTAGATGAATGTAAGAATCATGTGTTAATATAAGAAAAACATTTAAAGATTAGCATACATGCATGCTGCTGAATACAAAAAAACCAACAAAAGATGTTCTTTGTAGTCGATTGAGCAAAAAAAAAAAATAAGAGCTAACTTCATTCTCTAAATTTGGATGATTATTTTTCTTTATGGAAATTGCATACATATATGCAATCTCATAATCACCTACAAATAGCATCATTATAACAAATAACAAACTTCACTTCTTAAATGTAATTAATTTAATTACTAAACTGTTACAAAAGCATAACTACAAACATCAGTACCATAAGCTATGTAATTATTAACTTATTATAAACCTTATTATCACTTCCTTCAGAGCACTCACTGAACTGCGCAAAACCATGGTAGTTAAAGGCACAATGCGCAATCAAGGCACCAAGGGTGAGCATGTCGCCTAGGTGCAAAGTGCCTAAAAATGCATGCCGAACACAAGCCGTTTTAGACCAGTTTTTGGCTGGCCCAGCAGTTTGAAACTACTTTTGGACGATTCAAACAGTCTTTTTGCCGTTCAAGCCTTCAAAAAAAGGGTATGTGGAGGAGACCCTCTGGCCCCTGGTATCCTTATTGGATACCGATCATCCCACCCCACAAGGGTTATGATCCCGGCAAAATACCTCAAAGTGCTGCCCACAAGATTCGAACTTGTCTCCTCTCATGTCCAACACTTATCATTGGTAGTGGGTACCACTAGGCTATAAGCCCATGGTAGATACTTTTCTGGGTTCACTGCAACTTTGTGCCTTGCTCCACTTAACCTGGTTTTGCGTCTCCCTTCACCTCACATGGGCGTCTACTCTGGACTCTCAGTTTCTACTTTTCTAACTTCTAGAAATAAATCTTGAATTTTGCTACTCAAAGGTTCATACAATTTTCAGTTTCAATTCCATCTTTCTTTTAGTAAAACTGCAATTCAATAAATCCCTCAAATCATCTAACATTCCTATACAACAAAACACCTAGCAAATACACATCCTAAATCTAAAAAAAAAACACAAACAATGTAACCACATAATCACCCATCAAACAAATATACCCAAAAAAAACTCAAAGATCTCAAACAATCCCCAACATTTCACACTACAACAACCTCTTAATCATAACCAATTACCTTAAAAGACATAACATCTCGAATGACAAGCCTATAATCGACAGCAACAGCAAGGTACCGAGCATTAGGGGAGAAACAACAAGGACCCGTCTGTTTAAAAGGCTCAGTAAACTCCATCAAAGAGTGTTTTTACAAATGACCCTTGGAGAAAGATGGCCTGAATGTTATGAAAGGTGGAAACTTTATCAGGAAGAAAGGGTTCTTCAAGTGTTGAGGGCTAAATTTGTGCATTGAATGGTGGATTTGGTTAGGACTGTAAAGTGAGTTTGGAGATATTAGTAGATCTGGTGTGAAAGATGATGGTGGGTTTCAAATTTTGAAATGATTTTGGAAAGAAAGGGGGTATGGGATACAATGTTTTGGGAATACGGGTGGCGTCGGTTTGAATTTGACGGGCGGCGAGACTTTACCGATTCTATAATACTGTCGTGTCTTCGGGCGGGTGGGGCTCCGGTTTCCGCGCATCGGGAGAAGGCGGGGGCTGCTGAAGGTCGAGTAGTCGATTCTTGGGCACGACACCCGCAATGGTGGTTGCCACACAGTTGTTCGCCGATAAAAAAAAATGGGCTTTGGTAGGGTAAAAAAAAATGTTTGCACGATGTGGCCGGAAACACAGAAAGTGTTACGGGTATACACGGTTAGGTCCGTTTTAGGATCTAATTTATACTACATTATAAAGGAGGATGCATGGGCAAATATGTCTAAATTGTTTAAAGTTAAGATGACATGTTAAGGGTTTCTTTACAATTTCTTAAATTTTACCACTTTTTTTCCCTAAATGTCCCTAAAAGATAATAAACTTTTATATGAAAATGGAACTCACCCAAACTAAATAAACACACGGGATAACAATATTTTTGAACAAATTTCATATAATGACGATGAAAGATAATAATTTGTGTTACCACAATGAATAATCTTATCTCAGCTAAACTTGTATGAGTTTTAAAACTTTGCCATAATAATAGTTATATTATAAACCATTTTCATATGTATGCGTCTACCCAGCGGCAAATTAGACGGGATGCTTCAGCTCACTTGCTACATTGGGCAATTTTTTAGGTGTTGGGTCAGGTTGGGCAAGTCTGTTACAAACTTACAAATCACAACTTTTAATTTCTAAATGGACAGTGACCTTCATATGATAGTGTATACAGTATCATTATTACTACTACATACTTTTGTCATGTAAATGAACTTTATCATTTAGCAAGGTGTCTTCAATGGCACGGTTATATAGATATGCAAGGACCGAACAACTTACACAAGAATGATGTTTATGTCCATATTGTCTGTTACAGTAACATACCTTTAGTTTATTGAGATTTGTTCAATAATGAGTACATGGTTTTTGTGGTGAATTGCAATCAGTTGTAAGTGGCGGTGCACATTTCTTTCTTTCTATGAATACTTGTTAAAACATAGGGTGCACATTTCTATTCTTTTTACGTAACTTGCAGCAAAAAACCTAAGTATCAAAAAATTGTATTGCAACCCATTAGTGGATCCATTGAAACACGCGGCTAAACCACTAGTTAAACTAGGAAACTTGTACGATGTGGCGGCGACGACACTTTCCAACATGATACTCGTTTTTTTGTTATTTATCAATAAGTTTTTTATATCAATCATTTCATATATCTATACATCTAATAAAACAAAGTCAATTGTGACACATGGCACTCCCATATTGCACCTTCAATCCTCTCTCTTCCCATATTGTGCCATGTGGCACAACAATAGAATTTATAAAATTTTCGTTTTTTTAAATCAAAAATCAGAAAAATATAAATAGCCCTAAAAAACACACAAACATAACATAACCTCACTTTCATCGTCGCCTCCTTTCAAACCGAAACCCTAATCAGGGCGATTCAAGGTTTTCATTAATCTCCAATCGATGGTAATCTCTCTTCGATTCTTATTTCAATTAATCGATGTTCATCTATCTTTTTCTCCGTGTATGTTTTTTTTTTCTGATTTTTTTTGTAGATAAAAGGTTTTTTTTCTCTGTTTTGATGATGATGAGGGTTTTCTTATCACACATAGATGACGGAAAAAGGTTTTTTTTCTCTGCTCTGTGTTCGTTTTTTTTTCTGATTTTTTTGTAGATTAAAGGTTTTTTTTTCTTTGTTTTGATGATGATGATGATGAGAGTTTTCTTATCACACATAGATGACGGAAAACGGACACGTGTAGAGGAAGGTTTTTTTTTTCTAATCATATGTTGTTCTCTTCAGATCTCTGTGTTGTTACCGAGTAGATGTTTTATAATCTGTGTTGTTATCGGTTTTAGGGTTTACATTTAAAGACAGATTATATGTTTTCAAATCTATTTTCCGAATATGTTTTACGATCTGCGTTGTTTTCTTCATATCTCTTTATGCTATCTTTAAAATTATATTTAATGTTCGGATTTTCCCTGCATTTCATTCTATCTTTCCCTTGTGTATTTATGTAGTTGTTCTTTCTTTGTCCTGATGAGGTACTATTATTTAATTTAATTATTCAATTTTCAAGTCGGCTTCTTTAAAAGGCATTTGAGTTAATTATGTTGATTAAAAGGTTTTGGTAACTAATTGTTTCTGCTTGCAAAGTGATCAGAATCTTGTGATGGCGTCAAAGAGGATTCAGAAGGAGTTGAAGGACTTGCAGAAGGACCCCCTGCTTCTTGCAGTGCTGGTTAGTTTTCAATCTTCTTGATATATGCTTATACATGCTTTGCTGTAGTGATGTGGGCTACATTTTTTTGAATGGCTAACATGAATAAAGCAAATAAATGACGATCATATCTCACTATTTAGAGTTTGGTTAGTGTAGCTATGTTGGAGACATTTACAAAAGGGGATTGTATACTGTATTCAGCTATTAATATTTGGTATGTGTAGTGGAGACAACAAAGTTATCAGGTTCTTATTATCTTATTTTGTAGTGTATGTTATTAAGCCTTTTCGATCTTTCTAATCTTTAAATATGTGTTTCCTACTTGATAGATTTAATCTGATCAAACATTCTAATTTGATCTTTTAGCCATTTGATTTCGTGTAGGGGTTTTGAGGATATCGCGTTTGTGTAGCGGTAGTGTGGATTCTTTGGCCGGTGTGAGCGGCATTTGTGTTTTAGGCGACAACTGATTGAAAAAAGAATGAAACTGAAACAGGTTTGATTCTCATATAATTTGTTTTTTAATTTAGTTCGGTTTTGCTAAAACTTCAGTATAGGTTGGTTTGATTTTGTGAACTGTGTTTTAGGAAATATCTGTTTTGGTGGATAATTACGTTTATTATGGTTTGTACATTAAAGTTTTGAAGTTTAATTTGTAGGTTTGGCTGAAGTTCAAGGAGATGGATGTGTTGTTGTGCATTGAAGGTTTGGTTGAAGTTCAATCGTTTGACGGTTAGGCTGAAGTTCAAGGTGATGAAAAACTCTTCAAAGGTGATATGATTAGCTATACAGTTCATAGTTTCATACACAAGTGCTAAGAAAAATTCCACAGTATATGAAAGAGTAACTGTTTTCTATGAGATTGGATTTGTATACGTCTTTTCTCGGTTTTCATAACATAAAGTGTTTTGGGCTCACCTGATATGAATCGTTTTACCCATACATACCAAAGAGTTGCTTTGTTTTTGCCAAACAGAAAATGTTTTATGTTTCACGTTGCTTAAGATGTGTTTATTTCTGAATTTCAGGTTATTCCAGCAAGTGAAATTCCAGATGGCTAGATGGGATTGGACATTGAGCCAGATTCCATTAATTCATTCAGTGAAACTTTGGATACTACCAAAACTGTTATTTGGAATGGACCTATGGGCGTGTTTGAATTTGAGAAGTTTGCTGCAGGAACAAAGGTGTGTATCTATGTTTGCTGGTTTCTAAAGTTTTCTAGAGTCTTTACTCTCTTATGCATATGCCAAATAAATTAAATGTAAGATCTAAAAAGGAAGTCTTCAGCTATTAGTCATATGTCTAAAACGCCCTTTAATAATTGAAAATGAGGAATTTCATGGATACATTAGCCTTATGTTGTATGGTGTAGTTACTGGCTTTCAATCTAGGGGTGGCAAGTTCGACCCATATATTATTAAATGTGTTGATTTCAGCTGTGTTTTCATCTTATATGGGTCAATGAAAAAAATATTTCAAAGGGGAAAAGGTCAAATGGGTTTCAATTTTTCTCTTTTGTTTTTTGAAGAGTTTCATCACCTAAGCAAAGCTGACATGTTCACAAGGGTGGTTTTGGGCTTCACTTACTAATCCATGTTCATCGTAAGTATTCAAAATAAACAATCTTCTCGAATCAGTGGTAATGCGTTTTTTAGAAATTGATAAGAATATGGATTAAATATATGTATTTTAAAGATTGATGATGTCTAATTCACATCATGTGCTCTTATGACAGGAATATAGGACAACTAGCAAAGTTTTCGATCATGAGAAAGCCAGGTCAGTGGGAATATAGGACAACTAATAAAGTGTTTTCAAGTCAACTCAACCTGACCCGTACTAAAATGGCCAGTTCTAACCCGAATTTACTTGACCTGTTACCTGACCTGTTTATAAATATTATTGAAAGTTAATTGCATATATAGTAAACATGGCTTATGCACATCTACTATTTTTACTTCTAATAACCGCTATTTGATTCTTAGCAAATAAAGTCCTCTTACCTTCTATAGAACTTAAACAACTAAGGGAGTAATCTGGAGAAACAATGTTAGTCAATAGTATTGATTTTAGCAAAATTAAAATTTCAGTTTATTGACCTTTGGGAGAATGTTTTATGTATTCTGGAGTCAAGTAGCTAACACAAATCGCAAGTTAAAAGTCTTATTTCTAAGGCTAGAAGTTCTGGAACTATCATGATCTGTGTACTATGTTTAAGATGGGCTGGAACTATGTTCTCAAACTTATCTGCGACATCTAACTTCAATTAGTTAATCCAAATGAGGAGTTGATTAAGATCAGTGTACTCTTTCTTGCATATATGATAGGTAATTTTGCTTTTATTTGTGCTATTACATGATAATTATGGATCATTTTAACTGTTTGTTTTTTTTTAATTTGTACTCATTCAAGAGTTCAAGCAATAAAGGAAGACTCACAAGTCCTCTACAGCTTACACAGGTAGCATTACTTGGGTCCTGGAAGCTGTACTTGAAGATGATTATATATTAGTGTAATTAGATAATATTTTTTGTTAATGTGCACTGGGTCCATTTTGCTATAAAACCAGTTAGTTTATCTTGGTTTCTTAAAGTGAATGTTAAGGGAATTTGTTTTGATGTCTGATTTGTGTTTTTATTATTATTATTTTGGCCAGGAGTTCTCACCTAGGTCTAATGGTAGGATGACAACAGAGGTTGGGATCTGATTTATTATAGTTATATTTTATATTAGGTGTGTAATGTATAATTTTGCATTTATTGATTGTTTACTGATTTGTATCTCAATTATGGTTTCTTGGACAATATGGATTTGTTTATAAAATTCCTTTGGTCCAATAACATGGGTATATGCTTTTATGTTGATTCAAACAATAAGAAACTGGCTGACTTTTTGCATCTTTGACTTTTTATGACTTCTCAATCTTTAATTAGTCATCTTTCCATTACACATGCTTTTCGGGCTGTTTAGATGAAGATATGACTTAAGGTTGACATAACCCATTTTTAATGTGTTTGTTAAAGCGATTATAATTATGTTCTACTTTTTTAGTGCCTAATAGGTTTTCAAAATAGATTTTAATAAAAATTTTCTACTATATTTTTTTATAGGTTTTACTACTCTAAATAATTAAATATGATACCATCTGATAACAAGATTACAGTCAAGTTCCAAAGGCGCCAATTCCCAATAAGCGTATGTTTCGCAATGACCATCAATAAAAGCCAAGGACAGTCTCTATCGAAGATTGGATTGTATTTAAGAGACCATGTATTCTCACATGGCCAGCTTTATGTCGCATTGTCAAGAGTTAAAAGCAGGGCAGGAGTTAAATTACTTATACTTGATGCTGATGGGAATGTCAAAACTAAAACAAAAAATGTGCTGTATAAGGAAATTTTCAGCGATATTTAAATAAATGTGTATTCGTTGCTTTTAAATTTTAATAAAAATTTTCTACTGTATTTTTCTTATACGTTATACTACTCCAAATAATCGTACCTTGGTGAACTGCGTGTCAACGTGGGCAAATATCTAGTATTGTATCATACGTTTTTTAGTTATCTTATTCTTAACATCGGTGTGTTCTATCCATGACATGAGTGTTACAAATCTCATTTAAACAAACTAGCAAAGTGCCTGCGCAATGCAGCCGGGAACACAGACAATTCTAAAGGTATGCATGGTTCATTCAGTTCGGTTATCAGCCTCAGTAAAAACTAAAACCAAAGTTATCGGTTAATCAATCTTATTAACCAATCGGTTAAATTGTTATGGTTTTAAATGAACTTTAATATTTTTATTAAAAAAATTGGTTAATTAGTTTGGTTTACATGGTTAGATTGTCGGTTTCCAGTTCAGTTAATTCATTTTGGTTAATAACAAAAACCAACTTTGGCTAAAAAATTTGTTTAAAAGTACATAAAATAGAGGTAAAATAAATACATAAAATGGAATTATAAAAGCCAAAAATATATGAATGGTTCGGTTTCGAGTTGGTTGATTTCGGTGAACTAAGGATACAAATAAACAATAACCGTTTTTAAGTTAATTCGTTTTTTGGTTTATTCATTTTTTTATTAATTTCGATTTGGTTTCGATTGTTTTTTAGTTTGCTTTCAGATAACGGTTCAGTTATTGATCATCCCTATAGATATCTATACCATACATTATATATTTGATATGGACATTTTAAGATACTTAAAAAGTTAAGAGTTTTCTACAATAGAATGCATAACGTACAACTCTGTTGAGGGTAAATTAGTCTTTCAAATACTAATTACACTTTAATCCCCGAAGTTTATTCGACTTTTGATTATTTATTAATAGTTACACTTTTTTCTCTTATTTTAAACCAGCTAACCCCCATGAATTGTAAACGGCCATATTTTTTATACGTTAATACTTTTTGCTAAAAAAACTACATCATAAAACAGACATTCTATTCTTTGTAATTGGAGTATAGTATTGCCATTTTTTAGTTAAAAAAATTAATGTGTTACATGATTAACAATATTTAAGGGTGAACAATATCTGAACCCTTAATTGAAATCGAACAAAAAAACATACAATATTGAACCGAAACCAACCAAAAACTGAATTAACCAAAAACCGAGTTAATCTAATATCGGTTTCTTTGTACCCTATGTTAACCAAAATTAACCAAACTAGTCTTGAAAGAAGCCGAACATATTGCAAAGAAGAAAGAGAAAGAGATTCTAGGTGAGGTGTTTGATGATTTTGAGAAAGAAGAAGTATACAAGCAATCTGAAGAATTATAAGCTTATCTTAAGAGATTGAAGGAAGAAGTTGATAATCGTCCATTGCCTCCGATACAAGCCAAGTTTTACAAATATCATGGACAAACATTCAAAGGTAGAGCTATTAGTTGGAAATTCTTTCCTCAGCTCAGATATATTGGTGTTAAATGGGAGCAAGGAGTTCAATACTATAGCCGATTTTATGATTTGAAGACTTTTCCATACTGGGTTGTTAGACATTTAGGCAGACATCCTTTGATCGAGGCAAGTGGGTTGATAGAATATATGGCTGACAAATTAACAAGAGAAAGTCAAACCAAATGGGACACGTTCAAGCCTCAGTATCCAAAATGGACTGTGCATAAAGAGATCAATCTTATGAATACTTACCTTTTGTGATGCTCAAGTACAAGTCGCCTAAGACGATGAAGAAGATTCCATTAATGCCAATCGAGAAGAACTTTAGTGATAGATTTGTATTTTGGTATTACGATTGGAGAACTGGTGTAAGACCCGTCCCGAATTACCAAGGCTTAACGCCCTAAAACACGGGATCAGTTATGTTAAAAACCGGGGTTAACTTAAACTTTGAGAGATTAATCGTGTACTTTAAAAAAAGTTTTATCATGTTCCGTAGGATCAACCAAAATTAAAACGAGGTTCACATCGCACAAAATTAAAACGAGGCACGCAAAATTTCTAAGAAATCCGAAGAGTCCCCAAAATTATGTGTTAACCATGAAAGGCGTGAACTTATGTGAGGAAACGGACCATGTTAGAGACACGAATAAATGCTTGATATACTCGAAGGACCATAGTAAAGGTTATGAACTCATTATACATTATATGACTTGGCATAGAATACATATATATAAACGCATCCCTGACTAACGCAATATTTATCCTCTTAATTTGATATATATGTGTATAATGATTCTTAGTAGACGATAATATATGCGATTAACTTCTCTTGATTAAGTGGTAGAATGACCATAAGTACCAGGTATTTCATCGCCCCGTGCCTTGCGCTACAATTGGAGGGAATCCAAGACACCAAGATAAGTTTTGACAAACATAGCAAATGGCCCCAAAGGTCCAATTTTACCCGCTAGTCCGATAAGTTTTACTTTGTAACTAAGCAGTTAATCTCGGCCGAAACAACCGCTATCTCGGCCGATATATCGGTTATCGGCCATAAGGGTCTATATCGGTCACAAATATCGGTGCTTATCTCGTTTCCGATAATATCGGTCGATATCGGCGATATATCGGCCGATATTGATTTCAAAAATATTGCCCATATCACCGAAAATATCGGTTTCTTTTTTCTAAACACATTTCAGATGTAGAAGAAGTTTTTAGGCTGATTATATGGGATGTGGATGAAGAACACATACCTTGAGTAGCGATTGGGGAGTCCTTGGCAGCTAGGAAAGATTGTTAGGAGTAGAGAAGATGGAGGCGCAGAAAAAAAATTAGGGTTTCTGATGAAGTAGAGAAGATGGAGGCGCAGGGAAAAAAAATAAGGCTTCTGATAAATGATAAAGTAGAGAAGACAATCAGACATACCTCTTTATTTTCAAGAAACTTACAAAATGGCCCTTAAACTTTAAATACTATCATATTTAACCTAAAACTAGTTTAGTGTAGGTATAAAAAATTAATGTTTTTAACATATTAATTCCATATCTTTAAAAAATTAAAAAATTATATATATTATTTATAACCGATATCTCACTGATATCTCACCGCAAAAACCGATATATCAAATATCGGTCCTTGACCGATAACCGATATTTTTCCGCATTAACTGCTTAGCTTTGTAACCAAATAGTTATTGCTTATTATATGATTGTGTGCCTATATAAGTTGAACTTAGTGTTAGCATCTTCTGACCGAATAGACCAAAAGTTAGAAATTAAACCATTGATTGCTAGATCATTCCATTCGAGCTCGATTTATATCGGTCTCTGCAGATTTTAGATAAATATAGTATATTGGATTTATGATCACATAACAGGTGGAAGAGATGATTCCCAAGTATCAAATAGAATATGGATAAACGACATAAAAGGATGTAGGTACACCGTGGATACTATAACCAGGCGACCCGAAGAAACTAAGATTGAACGCTACATAAGGTAACCGTAAGATGTAATACACGATCCGTCATTTTATTGTTCCGTGTTGCCCTTAGATTAAGACTAAAACATTTGGATTAGTTCCATAACCTTTTAGCATAGTGATAAAGTTAGCCGTATGAAGCCAGTGGAAATAAGATAGGTAGATTCAAATGGGGGGAGAGAAATCAATTAAAGATAACAACCATACATAAATACGCGTCGCGCTCCTAGCGAAAATTCTAAGATCCGACTAAAATCATTATAGTTTATAATTTATTTTTGCTAAGTAAAGCCTAAGGAATGTCATGAAATCATTTGCATGTCTAAGATCACCCTTTTTAATTTAGAAGACCACATTTGGGTACCCAACTTATTCAAAATAAGGTTATTAAGAACTAGTAACTATCAGAACACACATAGAACTTCTCGACCATGTAAGTTTTCAAGTACGATTTTTATTAGGTTTTTGGGGAAATTTCCAGTACATTTACGAGGTATCATTGGTGTGGTGGGTTAGCTGCGGTACACCCTATATATAAACACCAATGATGCGTCAAAAATAAAACTGAAAATCAAACCAAAAATCAACCCTAGTCTGTCGATAGTTTAAACTAATTACAGATCGTGAGGTTTATAATGGAATAACTAGAAGTACAATTTTTTAATGAAATGGATTAGGTACACACGAGCATGTAGGCCCAAACGTTGAATCCGAGTGTGGAATATACTAGATACGCTTCAGGGATAGCCCAAAAATAATTCCGAGGACGGAATTCCATTAACAGGGGGAGAATGTAACACCCCGGTCCTAGGGCCCAAAATTTTTCATGCCTAAAGGTATTATAACAAATAAACGGATAATAAAATAAGAATGTATAAACGAAAACAAGCCGAACCAAAGAGAACGTGATGGAAATAATATTATTCACATAGGTACATTACGAAACCAGACAAACACATGTGACGAACCCGATCCGTGAACATGATGATTAGTCACCATGGGACACATGGCATGAGTTCCATGTGCCCGATGGCACATTCTTATCTTGATAACATAACACTAAAACCATTAAATTAGAAATGGTTTTACTAAAAACCATTTACCATACCCAATATAAATATACCCAAACCCCCACCCTTGTTTCCTGATGAAAACCCATGAAGACAAAACCCAACCACACATACATCTTCACCCACCAATTCTCTAAAAACACACACACACAATACATATATCTGGAGAGAGGGAACCGAGAGAGAGAAGGATAGATACAGGAGAAACAGAGAAGAAGACCGGTGGGTCTTCGGTCAACGTTCACGACGGAGCACCACTCCTGATGGCGGCACCTCTCTCCAGTCCGGTGTGTGTTTCTATGATTCCTTCTAGGGTTCTAATTTAGGGTTTCATAGGGTATCAATGGTGGTGGCTCAAGTAGGATTCCGATGATTGTTGGAGGCAGCGCCAAGGGTCAGGTGACGGTGGGGTTATCGTGGTTGATTAGCAGTGAGCAGGGGTCTAGGGTTCGGGTGTTGGTGTCAGACGACGGTGGGACTGGAGAGTTCGACAAAAGGCACGACGAGGACACATTAGGGCTCACTTTAGATCTTACACCAACCAAGGTAAACTAATCAACCCATATTCTTTTAGTAGAAGTTATTGAGGAATTGGACGTGGTTATGGTGATGTTGATTAAGTGATAGGTGACGGTGGGTAATAGTGACGGTGATGGTACAGTCATGTGGTGGTCATGGGTGTCAATACTATGGCTAGTTATAGAGATTACTATTGGGGTTATTGTTCTTAGGGTATGTGTAGTGGCCCGTTGTGTGGGCGTTTTAGCCACCCATAGCGCCGGGAACACTGCCCCCCGGGCGCTATGGGGGCGTTTTGGTTGGGCACCGCCTTGCTCATAACGAGCGTTTTGAATGTGGGTTTGTGCAATTGACCGTTGAACGGTCTTATTTTTATTAAAAAAAAAATCAATCTCTCTCTCTCTCTCTCTATATATATATATATATATATATATATATATATGTTGAGACACATAGAACACACACATTCACACACATACAATACACACATACAAAACTATAACCCTCAAACAAATTCAACACACAAACAAATCACCAAAATGTCGTCTCCTCCCTCCGAAGACTCGTTTTTCGATCTATATAAGCAGTTTTTTCACGATGACGGCGCGGAAGAGGAAGAAGCCGTTACGAGTGAGGCTACACTAGCGACGGGCGCTATGCATCTGATAAATAATTCCGTCCCACGGCCGATATTGTCTAGGCAATATATAGAGCGAGACCGTATAGTCGCCAATGAGCGTTTGATGAATGACTATTTCAATGAGAATCCGGTTTACGGCGCTGGTATGTTTAGGCGAAGATTTAGGATGCGTTAAAAATTATTTTTGCGCATCACCGAAGATTTAAAGTCCGCCTATGACTACTTTAAGCAAAAACCCGACGCTAGAGGGTGTTTAGGATTCACCGCAATTCAAAAGGTGACTTCCGCAGTACGTGTACTCGCCTACGGGAACACATACGATATCAATGATGAGTATTTGAAGATGGCGGAGAAAACCACACGCGATACCTTGGAGTATTTCTGCTACGGTATTTACAAATATACATATATTTTTTTTATATATACATATAGTAGGTACATATTTTTTTTTGATACATTAGTAGTTACATTTTATATATACATTTGATTTTTTTAGGTATATGCCAATTATATGGAAAAAGATACTTGAGATACCCGACATGGCGACCTTCAACAACTATATGAAGCGCATTTAGAAAAACATGGATTACCCGGTATGATTGGTAGTATAGATTGTCGTCAATGGCGATGGTATGCTTGTCCAACCGCATGGCGAGGTCAACATACACACGGTGACCAAAAGGGACCAACGTTAGTTTTACAAGCAGTTGCCTCACAAGACATGTGGGTTTGGTCGGCCTTCTTTGGTCTAGCCCGGTGTATGAACGACATAAATACTTTTCAGTTTTCGCCATTGCTAGAGTCTTAAATTGCCGGAACAATACCGAAATGTGGGTTTTATGCAAATAATAATTACTACGAGCATGGATACTACTTGGCGGATGGTATATATCCGGAGTATTCAATGCTCATCAAAACGTTTAGTCAGACACAAGATGAAAAGAGGCAATATTTTAAAAGAGTTCATGAGTCTGCAAGAAAGGACGTTGAGAGGTGTTTTGGCGTTCTTTAATCACGATGGCATTTTGTTAGAAATCCTTGTCGTATGTGGGAAAAAGAAAGGATTAGAATGGTGATGTATGCTTGTATCATAATGCATAATACTATACTTGAAGACGAAGGAAAGGCAATATGCCCAAACTATGTAGCAGAAGAAGATGTTCCAGGGACGCAAGCGACACAGGAGGAGAGATTCCAAAACAGTGCCATGTTGCGTTCCAAGGATATACATAACGCGTTGAAGGCGGATTTGGTGGAGGAAGCATGGGCGATTCGCCCGATTCATCACAACTAAGAAGAAGAAGAAGAAGAAGAAGAAGAAGAAGAAGAAGAAGAAGAAGAAGAAGAAGAAAGAAGAAGAAGAAGAAGAAGAAGAAGAAGAAGAAGAAGGAGAAGGAGAAGGAGAAGGAGAAGGAGAAGAAGAAGGAGAAGAAGGAGAAGAAGAAGGAGAAGTAGAAGAAGAAGAAGGAGGAGGAGGAGGAGGAGACGACGACTAGTTTTTTTAAGTATTTGTAGTTTTTTTTTAAGTATTTGTAACTTTTTTTTAAGTATTTGTTGTTTTTTAGTATTTGTATTTTTTTTAGTATTTGTAAGTTTTATATATTTAATGAAAAATAATTTAAACTATTTAATATTCTTATTTAAATAAAAACAATAATTAACCAATGATTACCCAATCATTTGTAACCCCCTCATAACCCCCTTCCCACTACACCCTATTTTTCCATAACCCCCACATAACCCCCTTCTATTACTTTTTAATATTTTAATACCATAACCCCCATATAACCCCCCACCACTACACACAACCTTAAGTGGTGGTGATGTCCGGATCAGTAAAAGTTGAAGATGATGTGATGATGAGAGGTGTGGATGACAGTTAAACAATGGTGGTCTCGGGTAGCATACGGAGGCTGTGGAACTTGGGTCACGAAGTTGTTGAACCGGTCAACGAAAGTCAGCAGACCAGTCCACTTAAGAGTAGGAGGATCCGAGAGGTATAAAACTAGAACCCGAACCATTTAAGTGTTTAGAATAGTTATATATTGCGTGAGCACGTGTGGGACTAACGAGCATTTCAGACAAAGTCTCAACTTGATAAATAGGGTAATATTGATGACTTGACTTATATAATTAGTAGGGTAATATTGATGTGAATATCTGTAGTTCTTACACTATCAAAACAAGGACTATTATGTAGCAACACAGGAGAGGGTTGAACACACAGCTATGTGTTGTTAGCCTGAACATTATTAAATGGACAATGTGACAAATGAGTTAACATGAACATATGAAGAAATAGACGGACTATTAACACGGGCAATAATATGATATTAATATAGATCTTGGATGCTTTTATAAGTAAAGGACTTGACAAATGGATTCGTAGAATAACTAATGGTTTATATGAAAGCAATAATAATTGTAAGACTAATACGTAACAAATATCTAAAAATACTAAATATGAATTACATATTACTTTGAACATGGATATGTAGATGATCGGCCATGGTACTAATATTAATATTAAGCGAGATATAAAAATGGCATTGGAGACATTGGGATATAGGACATGAGATGTTGGACCATAAGACGAGACCCACGGACATGAGAAATAAAGTATAACTTGGATATTGTATGAGATCGCGAGTTTAGATATAAAATAGTAATGGTTATAATAAAGTGCAATTAACTTAAAATCCTAGCTCGTCCACACATGTAACCGCGATGCTCGGTTACGCGTACTAATGCTTATGTATATAGTATGATCTGGCATGGGACTGATAGGTGGGCTTCCGACTTTGGAATATCATGTGATTGTGTGACATGTTGTGATACGCTACCGAGGTGAGTTCCGTGTACCATTCCCCTTTTTGTGTTTTAAACTGTTTTGGGGTGAATATATGCTTGTGTGTCTAAACTGTTGATGTGACAAGATACTGGCTGCCGAATAACACTGACACTCATTAACTCATATGTGAGCCACTTAATATATGGGTAGTAATACTTGGGGAATCCCCCATGCACCGTGGACCCGGGACTAGGGAACCGAGAAACCCTCCACTGAGGCCTGCGGGCCGTTGTGGCATATATTATGCCTTGTAGATCTATAATGGCTGTACATAGATCTAGTGTTAGGGTTGAGATGTCGCTTGTACATCACTATGTGTAAATTGTGTAAACTTGTTTATGAAATGATAAAACTGTTTTGGATCCACTTAACTACTTACACGAACTCAACAGCGTAATTGCTGACCCAAACTCTTTTTAAGCATGTGTTAAGGTATTGCAGATGGATGGATGGCAACGCGAGGTACATGATAGCTAGATGCGGATAAGAGATAAACATGATAGAAATTGGATTTACTAGTGGATTACACCTCCTCAATTGCTTCGACGACCTCCGCGATTCGTCCCTGCATTAGACTTGGTTTTATTTTTATATTGTATTTGTATTATTTTGCGACTAAAAGTTGTACAGATATTAAATATTAATCATCGTTGCTTCCGTTGTGCAAGTTTGGTAACGATCTGTTATTTCGTCCAGCCCCTCCTAATCGGGTTGTGACACATCCCTCTTTAGCAGTTCTGGACAAGTAAATATATTAACCAAAGAATAATAAATTGCGTTTTTGTTAACCGACTGTTTGTACTTTAATTCATATGTTTAAGTTGTGGATTGTCGTATATGTGGTGACCCTAAATCGGTTCTTTGTTTTGCGTTTAAAATCTTCAATCTTATATTATGTAGTCAGTCAAATATGATGTTAGTTTCTTGATGATAATATATTTTTTATTCCTTTTAGAGAAAGCGAAGGTTCATTTTAGTATGTGAATTATTACTTGGAAGTTGATGATTGGCAAGCTGTGATCCAATACATAACATGAAAAACTTTATATGGTCGTAATCACGGTTAGGGTAAAGGTCTAAAGTTGTAATTTTGCACTTCCTAATTGCTGATATTTTCAGCTTGTAGTATCTGCTATAAAGTTTATATCTCATACCTCTAAAAGAATTTTTTTTTAATTTGTTTCAACTTGCACTGGGAAAATGCTAGATTTGAAGAACATAATGTCTCATTTCTATTTTTATACATCAACAGGTTAAACTTATTTTTATAATACGGAAACACATTTAAATTACTCCTATATTGATCAGAGATAGTTTTGCAGGCGGGAATGTGGTGCCTTTACATGCTTGAGGTTTAATGATGTTCACAACGTGGTCAATATTTCTGGCTTATTTGATCTGAAGAGAGGCATTGAGGACCGACTGGGCAACAATTACTTGCAGAAAATTAAAAAATATGGATTCATTGATGTTACCAATAGAAAGGGTAAGCGTCATGATTCAATTTTCATAATCTTCTATAGATAATAATCTTATGCATATCTTGGACCTCACATGAAGTTGTAAACATTTTAGGCAAAGAGGTTGTACAATCAGCCTATGTTGATTTCGATTAAAATAAAACACTCTAAATTTTCTAATACGATAATCTAGGAGGTGGGCATTAGAATAATTAAATTTAGATGATTTCCAACCTACTTGACCTGTAAACATTACAAATAAACTTTGTTTGACCCGTTTGAGACAATAATTGGTTGTAAGCATTTTGAATATAATTTGACCCATTTCGCCGACCATTATTTATTTAATCATATTATATTTTGATTTACCGGTCAGTCATTTGATATGCTAAACTGTTTATGTTTTGTTTTGTTTAGGAGTTGAAACTAATGAATTTTGGATTCTTTACCTGGAGCCAATGGCGAATAAACTCTCGAGTATGTTCGTGGGAATTAAAGATAAGCGTTTGGAGTGTATGAAGACAATCTATCTAACCGAAAAGGTAAGATCGTTGAAACTTTAAACCTGCATATTAATCATTTGATATGCTAAATTGATCTGGCAACAAAATTGATTTAGGTTTACGTAAATGGAACTCCACACCACAAGAGTTGCTTTAAATATAACAATGTAGGTTGTACAACTACAATCAACCTTTGTTGATTTTAATTAAAAACCGAATCTAATGTTTTAATACAACTATCTAGGAGGTGGACATTAGGAATATACTTTAGACGAGTTTTGAACTGCTTGACCCACTTCCCTTTCAGCAATAAGCACTAGAAATGAACTTTATTTGACCCATTTGAGACATTTAACTTGACCCATAATTAATAATTCATATTTCTAAGCGTCTTTTCATAAGAAAGCTTGTAATTGAGATGATTTTTCAAAATTGATGTGAATAGGATGTTAAAAATCTGAATTTGTAACTTCATAAAGTTTCAAGTGTTCGGCCATTCCAAGCATGAAAACAATATGATTTTGCGAAACCAAGTGTTTGAATGGCCGTGTTTGAGTGCATTTGGCGGTGGTTGATTTGATTTTTATTTATTTTATTTGCTTTATGTTTAGTATTTGGGCTTTCATTTTGGGACACTTTTAAAAACCTCCGGTTATGTATGTTTTAGACAATTTACTTTTATGTCTTTCTTTATTTTAGTACTAATGAATGTTTGGAGTTTAATTTTAATGAGTTGTGTGTTTTGAGGCACCTTTTTGCCTATTATACCTTTCGCTACTTGTTTAGCACTTTTGCAGGTACCTAGGAAAAAGGAGTTCAGGATACACACGAGCACTGAGGGCTGACCTTTCGCTACTTGTTTAGCACTTTTGCAGGTACCTAGGAAAAAGGAGTTCAGGATACACACGAGCACTGAGGGTTGAGCAGACACGACAACATCTAAGGATAACCTTCAGTTTGCTTCGACACCAGGGGAGTTTTAGTTTCGCTTCTTGCAGTATAGTTTAGTTATTCATAATGCTTTACTATTTTTTTTGAATCACATTGGGGACAATGTGATGTTCAAGTGTGGGGAGGGTAACTATGTTAACTTAACTTTGCTTGTCCCAAGTTGTGCAAAAACTTCTAGTTTTTAATTTTTGTGGCATAACACTTATAAAAACATGAAAATCACCAAAATAGAATAAAGCTAAAGCTATGAATACTTCATAATTTTTGTAAATTAATACGGCTGGTTGTGTTTTAGGAAGCGTTAGATGTGATAAAAACGGGCAAGCCAAATGAAAAATAAATAGTTTGATAAGCGTGGTAACCAAAAGATTGACTAGCATGTTAATTTTTACACTTGTACCCATTTCCCCCCGTTACGTGAGCATTCTTTTTGAGCCTTTTATTGCTTTTTCGATACTTGCTCGCTATATGCGGAATATGAGTGCGCCGAATGGCTTATGTGATTTAGAACTTGTTAATAGCATAGTTTTCGAGATCATATATGTGTGGATTTGCATGAAAATGATTGAGACATATAGGATACCCTTTTTAATTAAGCCTTTTGTTTTCGTTTTATCTGTTTACCGCACCCAAATGTTATCCACTAGTTAACCATGTTGAGCCTATATCCGTGTTTTTTCTTACTTAACCCACCATTTCACCACTAAACCAAATTTAGCCTTGTTATTTTAAACCTTTTGTGTTGAAACTCGGTTTAGGTTATTGTTTGACTCGTTTTGTGTTATAGTTCATGTTCGGGCAACTAGATCCCGTGTTCTGTGTATATTCGCGTTATAGTTATCAGTTATATTCAGTATTGTAATAAAAAAAAAAGAAAGCAATGCAGAAAAATTCAAAAAAATAATATACCCTAACACAGGGTGATTTAGCAGAATTTGAGCAGTTTTTAGAGCTTTAAAATTAAAATTTTGTGGTTAGCTCAAAGTAAATAAATATCGCCTATATTCATGTGTGTTTTGTACAGTTTGTGTTTTTTTCTATTAGTTGGACATAACCGCCGAGTTTTAGCCGTTTTGTCACTATAAATATCCATTCCACACCCTTTGCCATTGCCTATCATTACAACCCATAAAGTCCTCTTGATTTATGCATTTCTATATATGAATTGGTAGACATTAGATCTTTTAACAAGAATATGATATCACACAAGTCATTGTCTAGGCATTGAGAATTTACACATATACATTTCATATGTATGACCCACAAATAAGCCGAGTGTGTGTGAACATTGTGAGCGGTGTAAAGATATGCATGCTATGCCAATTTGATGTTAACCATTGCTTTGATTATATATATATATATATATATATAAATATATATATATATATTTCCTAGCGCTTGTCGGTTTGAAGTCTTTGATGATGTCTTTTGACAAACCAACTAGCCGTTTGATTTATTAACTTTCCGGTTTGCTACTCGTGTTGCCATTGGGAGTGTTGTTGAGTGTTCTATTGCTTAGGGACAAGCAATGTTTAAGTGTAGGGATGTTTCGTGAAGAAAAAAGATGGATCCTTCCGGATGTGCATAGACTACCGTGAACTGAACAAGCTCACTATCATGAATCGCTAACCTCTCCCTAGGATTGATGATCTGTTTGATTAGCTGCAAGGCTCTAGCTACTACTCTAAGATTGATTTGAGGTCCGGATATCACCAACTTCGTGTGCAAGAGGAAAGCATACCTAAAACGGCTTTTAGGACGCGTTATGGTCATAATGAGTTCCTGGTGATGCCGTTTGGACTGACCAACGCGCCAGCAGTATTCATGGACTTGATGAATAGAGTCCGCAAGCCGTATTTGGACAAGTTCGTGATTGTCTTTATTGACGACATATTGATATATTCATGAACTCAAGAGGAGCATGAGCAGCATTTGAAGTTGATCCTTGAGCTATTAAAGAATGAGAAGTTATACGCTAAGTTCTCCAAGTGCGAATTTTTGATTCGCGAGGTTCACTTTCTTGGACATGTAGTGAACGAGAAAGGTATTCATGTCGATCTAGCAAAGATTGAGGCAATTAAGAATTGGGAAGCGCCCAAGTCGCCAACGGAAGTGCGACAATTTTTAGGACTCGCTGGATATTATCGATGGTTTATTGAGAACTTCTCTAAGATAGTTCAATCTCTAACCATTCTAACTCAAAAGAATGAGAAGTTTGAATGGGGTGAGAAGCAAGAATCTTCTTTCTAGTTGTTGAAGCAAAGGTTGTGCAGCGTTCCTATTTTTATCTTTGCCCGAAGGAACGGATGACTTTGTGGTCTATTGCGATGCTTCACACCAGGGCTTAGGGTGTGTGCTGATGCAAAGAGACAAAGTGATTGCGTATGCCTCTCGTCAACTCAAGGTTCACGAGAAGAATTACACTACGCATGACTTGGAGTTAGGAGCTGTAGTTTTTGCACTTAAGATTTGGAGACATTGCTTGTATGGAACCAAGTGTACTGTCTTCACAGACCACAAAAGCTTACAACACATCTTCGACCAGAAGGATTTGAACATGAGGCAGAGAAAATGGGTTGAATTGTTGAGCGATTACGACTGTGAGATTAAGTACCACCCGGGGAAGGCAAATGTCGTAGCGGATGTCTTAAGTTGAAAGGAACGCATCAAACCCCTACGTGCATGCGCACTAGGATTGACGATCCATTCGAAGCTCTCTATGGATGCAAATGTCGATCATCGTTGTGTTGGGCAGAAGTTGGGGACAAGCACTTGACTGGTGCAGAGATCATCCAGGAGATGACCGACAAAATCTTTCAAATCTAGGACCGATTGAAAGCTACCCCGGATAGGCAGAAGAGCTATGCCGATACGAGGTGGAAACCTCTGGAATTTCAAGTAGGCGACAAGGTCCTACTGAAAGTTTCTCCTTGGAAAGGAGTACCTCGTTTCGGTAAACGCGGCAAGCTAAATCCAAGATATATCTGCCCATTCGAAATCTTGGCAAGAGTTGGCCCATTCGCGTATAAGCTTAATTTGCCCGACGAGCTAAGTGGAGTTCATGACACATTTCATGTGTCGAACCTCAAAAAGTGCTTATCGGATAAATCGTTGATCATTCCGCCCGAGGAAATCCAGATCGACGATCAACTTCATTTTATTGAAGAACCCGTCGAGGTCATGGACTGGAAAGTCCAGAAACTGAGACGTAGCCGAGTTATGCTCGTTAAAGTTCAGTGGAATTCCCGACGCGGACCCGAGTTCACTTGGGAACTTAAGGACCAAATGAAGCGATACCCCTCTCTCTTCAAGGATTCCCCGGTATCAGATAGGTTACATCGAATTTCTCGGACGAAATTTCCTTAACAGGGGGAGAATGTGACACCCGCCACTTAGCCAGGTCAAAATCCGTACACTTTCTAGTCAACGTTTAATTTTACATGCGTTATTCATGACATTTTATATGCATAAGTCCCCCGAGATAGTCTAACAATGTCCGAACATGTATAATTTCACCCATATCAACGAATCTTGGTGACACAAATTTATATGATTACAAGTGATTTTCCAAAATCATGTATAGATGCCCATTTATTTTATAACACAATGGGAAGCATCATGGATTTTTATGTATAAAGTCTAGTATTTATTCAAGTAGCATACTTACACATATGTGAATATGTGTACACGACACACACATATATGTATATATATGTACAAGAATACAAGAAAACTAACTAACATATTCATAATTGGCATTACATATCCTTTTGTTACATCTTCAATGAACTAACTAGTTCTTTTATAAACTTAACCATTTTTGGTGAAACAAGTAATCAACACTAAGATTTATGAAAACTACTAGCCAAAAATGATCACCACCATCAATATAGTGTCATGTCCCATTAATTCTAAGACAATTAAATACAAGATTTGGTGGCTTAACCATATAAGGTAATATTCCTTAAACACCTAGGATCAAGGATGTTGGTTTACCACATTTGTTAAATGTCTACTCTTCCTTTCTTTTCTTTTTTTTTCTTTCGGCCGAGTACCCCCCCCCATATTATAATTATGTTTTTTTTTGTAATTAATCACATGTTTGTTTAAGTCTCTAGAAATCCCAATGTGTTGTCACATTAGATCAAGTCTTGTGAAGCATCATCATGGTGGTTAGGCAACTTTGAGATTTGATTTAAGACTCTTGATTTGCTAGCAAGATTGGAGACAAAGTAAGATTGTTAACCAAACATAGTAGGATCCCTTAATTCACTTAGAAATAGTAAAGATCATTACCACATTTAGGAGGCACCTCCCTTTCTTGCATCATTCCAAACCGTCGCCCCCCTAGTGCCCTCTAATTTTGTTTAATCAAAGTCAACCTCTATATTAACATGTGTTGATTAGTTCCATAAGTTGACTCCATGTAGTGTCACTCATGTTTGAAATCATGCCAACATAATCAAGTGATTAGTGACCCCTTAAAGAGTGATTTGGACCTTGGATATGCTAGGAGGATATGGAACATATGGAGATTTCTAACCATATTAGGAAAGATTCTCTAATCACCCTAATCCATAAAAGTTGACTTACCCTAAGTGTTAATCACCTTCCTTGTACCTTCTCATTTCCACCTCTATATAAGGAGGCCTTGGGTGAGCCATTCACCACACCACAACCTCTCTTGCTCCCTCCCCCATTTTCGAAACACACACACACACACACAACACAAGCTTTAGGAGCAACCAAGGAGTTCTAGCATCTTGCCTTCTATCTTGGATCCACTAGGAGGTATAAACCTTAACATAGTTACTTCTTTACATTATTTAATTATCACATGGTTCACCTTAGCTCATAGTTTATCATTTATAATAAAACATCACCATAAATAATTTCAAGAGATATATATGTATGCGTCGACATACATACATATGTATGTGTATGTGTATGTGTATGCGTGGCATGTATATGCATGTACAAGTGTGTATGTATATGTTTAGACATGTAAGAAGCTAAGTTATCATGTCATTTTACATTAATAATGAAAACAAAGTCCATGTGTGTGCGTACATACATACGCGTGTATATATAGAGTATATATATGTGTAAAACAAGCTCATAAGTATAGATAGTAATGTGTATGGACTACCAAGGTACATATGTATATGGGTATGTATGTACAAGTGTAGACCTCATAGACATCCCTACCTATGGTTATTTGTGGAAATACACATATAGGTATGAGTATAGACGCACGCATATGTAGGTGTGAATACATATGTATATGATGTTTGTGTATGGTAAAAACTAAGAATATTTGAACATAATCTAACACTTTTCCAAAGAAGGAACACATGTTTTATAATGGAAAACATATGTTAGAAACCAAAACCTATTTTCATATAAAGATTACTATTTTCGAGCAACTAGAATGTCACCAAGAAAGTCTAAACGATTATACCACTAGAGATCGGGTGAACCACGAGTACCATGGATTATTTTTACATGAATCTAAGGTACTATGTATGTATATCGGACATATAGGTCGAGGTATCTAGTTTCGGACATACACTTTTGCTAGACTACACGCGGACTTGAGGTGAGTTCTCACGACCCCTTTTTATTGTTTTATGTTTTGGGCAAAAGCATGCATCGTTTACTCGTTTTTAGAATGAATTCCTAGCCGACCGGTGTACATGAGACAATGTGTATAAGAGTAATCGCTAAAGCCCTCGTATATTAGTTTATCATAACCATTAACTATGGATTTAGCCTAGAAACGCATGAATAGAACTATTGGGTTGACACCCCCACTCTCGGTTAGTTGCTCTAACCGGTTTATGATATATGTGAGTGCTTGCATTTCTTTTATGACGATTCATTGCATTGTTATGCAATGTGCGAGGCACCACTCGTCGAGGTTTGGTTATGAACTCATGATGGTTTATCATCATTGCTCCTAGCTAGGCAATGATGGATCATTCAAGGAATTCGTTAAACTTTTCATTTTACAAAAACCCGTGAACTCACCAACATTTTGTTGACAATGTTTTCATGCATGTTTTTCAGGTAACTAAAATCATGGATGGAACTTGGGATATGAATGGGCTTACATTCACAACCACCACACAACGTGTCATTAAAACTTTTGACCCCGCTAAGGGTTTTAAACTGTATCTTGTGAACTTGTTGTCGTTGAACACGTTTGGTAGTTTTATAAATAAATAAATACGAATGTTTGCTCATATCTTGTGCTTGAAAACCTTTCGTGGTTACACCTCGTGTTTCCGCCTTGGCGGGGTGTGACAGTTTTGGCTTTTCAATAAGGATGGAAAATTTGTTTTCAATAAGTCAGAAACCATGGCTTTTGACTTTTGGTCATTTTACAATTTTTTTTTTCAACAACCAACAAATCAAGGAGTCAGCAGGACTCGAACTCTCCACCTCCCATAAGGAAAGCAAAGAGGGTGTCACTCTACCATAAGGAGGTTGGCTTGGTCATTTTACATTAATAAGCTAAACTAAACACTATTTTAAAAACTCATTTTCAAAAACCATAACTCAATGAGCACTTTTGAAGTTAAATAAGCAAGGTCAACTATGATTTACCGATGATCAATATAAATTAGGTCTAACCTTGGGGTCCTGATTAATTTTTGTTACAGCTAAAAAATTATTAAATACCATTGTTTTTTTAACAACAATCACTTTATATATATATATATATAATATATAAAGAGCTACACAACAACTGGGAACGAACAAACGACGGAAAAATAAATTACAACAGATCGACCACATAAAAAATGACCGAGTTGTCCCAACTAGGATTCGGAATGTTGGCCCGGTGACATATCCATAAGAAGTTGTCTTCAATGATCATCTCCACACTATTTCGAACCGGAATGAAAGCCCCTCTGAAAACTCTCATTCCTCGCGTGTCATATTCTCCTAACCGTCGCAACACTCACGGCAAGAACGATTTTCCTCCATTTCTTTGACCCCAGGCCATGGGATCTTCATCCATCTTAAAATATTTCACCAAATCGCTCTCGACCATTGACATAAACATTTACGAATTTGTTCGTCGAATTCATAGTTGGTATTATTTTTTACCATATTATATTAATTTTATTATTGAAAATGGATATGGTTAGTATTTATATATATTGGACTTATTTTAAAATCATTTACGAATATGTTTGTGGAATTCATAGGTTTGTATTATTTTTTTACAATATTTTTTATTTGATAATTGAAAAACGATACGGCGCAGCTAGAGATTGGATGTCAAGGGAAAAATACTACACGTACAATAAACTATGTTTATTTAAATAGCACTCAACTCAATCCGATTGCTAAAAATCGTCTCGGTTTCTTAAACAAGCCGACCTCGTGTCAATTCGATTGATAAAAGATCGGCTCGGTTTGCAGAGCTGGAGCATGAGTAGGCTCATCTCATTCGTAAGTGCTCATCACTTCGCTTGCTGATGTTTCTTCTTTTTGTGCCTTAAGAGACTTTGTTTGCTAATGTTTATTCGAATTCTAAGACTTTTGGTCGTTAAAATAAGACGGACTAAAAAACATGAGAATAAACTTGTGCTTATATTTATTTCATCACATCAACATAATTCACAAAAACTGAAGGCATAAACAAACACAACAAAAATCATTAAACAAAAAAAAAAACAAATAAAAATTGACACCACTCATTTCCCCTTCATACACTTACATATCAGCACGAATTCCACCTCCGGTGGTGTGATGCACACCACCGGCGGCGGTGTGGTGCTGTCCCATCCCAGTAGCATGCTCCGCCCTCCCCTTCATCTCTCTTGCCTTATAACCCAACTTATCTCTAGCTTGGTCCAACGAATCCGACCCGGGCGGATGTCCGCCCGTCGCGTACTTGTAAATCCACGATAAAACTGTGACCGCGGCCACCCCGAACCCTCCGGACGTCAAAAACCCGGTCACCAAAAGAAACACGGTGATCAAAGCCGGTACGAGGACCGGGCTAAAGATCACCAGTAGTGGAGTAGCAATTGTCAACGCAATGACCGTCCCGGCTAAAATAAGACCCGAGAGTATGAGAAGCGAGCCGCCGGCTGTAGCGGCAGTTGCGGCCTTAACCGCTTGGTGGACTCGTGGCGAGACGTGGTGTTGTTGCTGGTTGGTGGCTCCGCCGTAAGAGTGGTGTTGTGGGTTGTAGGTTTGGTGGATATCAGTCATTATGTTACGGTGGTGGAGAATTGATTTGATTGATGGATAAGTGTTGGTGGAATGAATGAATGAATGATATGATAATATTGATGGTGATGGAGTTTATAAATTGTGAGGATGAGGTGGCAGTATTGTGTGACGTGGTGGAAGGAGACTAGAAGAGTGTCACGTGTTATGAGAATATCATGCAATGCTTGCATGTGGTGACGACACGTGGGGTGTTTCGTGTCGAATGTCGGTTTAAGTTTGCATGCATGTAACGGGCATATGAGACGAGCCACTGGCTAAAGGGTAATTATGAAATGCAACAATTAGTCATTAGTCAATTAGTTTGTTTAAATACTGACCTCATAATAAGTCGACAACAAACGTAAGAACTCTAACTAAACTAGTAATAGCGGGGCGAATACGATTGGTAACAGTTTGTTTTGTTGTGGTATTGTTATGGTACTTAATTGAGTTTGTTATAGCAATTATAAGAGAACTAGGTTTTTACGCGTGTCGTGCGTTACGGCGACATCCTAGTATTTCACTACAAGACAGGGGACCTTTAGTGGCGACGGCCGTTGCTAACGATCTTGTCTAATTTTGCCTGTGCCTAATGCCCCTGTTGCCGCCAAAGTTGTCCTCGCTAAAGGTATTTATCCACGTGGCATTATCTTTTACCTTTATTTTTTTTTTTTTGCCACGTGGCAGATTCCTGTACTATCTGGGCAAGAGCTTTAGCGGCGACGCTAAAAGTTTTTTTTTTTTTTGCTGCTGTTCGTTTATTCCGTACACGCATAACCAAACAAAATAATAACAAAACTAAATTAACCAACATACCAAGTTTAACCAACATTCGTCTAAACATATCAAACAAACTAAACTAACATACCAACCTAATTAGATTCAAGCATACACCATCAAAACTAAACAAACATACCAAAACTGCCTAAACGTTTTCGTCGTCGTGATCGTGATCGCCACTATTGCCACTTCCGCCTTGATTTCCAAAGCTTTGAGATTGGACCAATTGATTAGCCATTTGGAGCAATTGCGCTTGGAATTGAGGATTCGTCATGAAGGCATTAATTTGCTCCAACAAATATATTTATACCAAATGAGTCAAATTAATATCTTATTTACTAAACATATTTATACTAAACGGGTCAAATATTAACATTTAGCAAACATACATAGACCAAATGGGTCAAACTATAAACACATACCAAATGGGTCAACTATTAACAAATAACTACAAATATATACCAAATGGGTCAACTATTAACAAATAACTACAAATATATACCAAATGGGTCAACTATCAACATTTAAACTACAAATATATACCAAATGGGTCAAATATCCTATTTACTAAACATATTTATACCAAATGAGTCAACTATTAACAAATAACTACAAATATATACGAAATGGGTCAAATATCCTATTTACTAAAAATATTTATACCAAATGGGTCAACTATCAACAAATAACTACAAATATATACCAAATGGGTCAACTATCAACATTTAAACTACAAATATATACCAAATGGGTCAAATATCCTATTTTCTAAACATATTTATACTAAATAGGTCAACTATCAACAAATAACTACAAATATATACCAAATGAGTCAACTATCAACATTTAAATTACAAATATATACCAAATGGGTCAAATATCATATTTACTAAACATATTTATACCAAACGGGTCAAATACTAACATTTAAACTACAAAGACATACCTATGTAAACATCGGTTGCGTAGGCGTAACTTGCGGAAGGCTTTCTCTCGGACAAGGCATATGCCCAATCCTGCGAGTATGTCTGCGACGTCTACCCAACACCTCTTCAAATATAGCAACCTTCAAACACCCCAAATAATATTAGTTTTAACCTACTTTAAACCCAACAAACAATCTCAAAAACATGAAAACTAAACACGCACATAAACAAATATATACCAACTTGATCCACCTGTTGGGAGCTGCTTCTTTCTCCTTCTTCTTCGACGATCCGTTGACGTTCAGACTCAACCCGTAACTTTAACCTGTGCTGTATTTTACAAAAGTGATTTAATAGATTATAAATATATATAATAGATTATAAATAAATGCTTACATAATTCTCTTCATTCTGAGGGGTATCAAACGTCCTCTGCCTTCCTGTATGTCTAGTACGGTATGCTTATACCGTTCGATGCCTTGTTTAACATTAAAAGTTAAATTATAAGTTAAATAAACATTATCGTCTATGTATATGTGTGTGTGTATACCTTTTTGTAGCAGTGACTAGCAAAAGAGCTCGTTCCACCTCGGTATGTGTTCGCTTGTTTTTGGCGGGCGGCTTTGTTTATTTCAGACTTCTTCTTATGCTCTGGACTGCATAAGTGATCAACAGCTCGAAGCCAGTTTTCCGGTTTCATACCCCGGGGGGGATTTTGCCTTGCTAACTCCATATCCCCATCATCTCCCAACACCCGCAAATAATAATCCTTTGCTTGGTGTTTGCGGTCACTGTACCGCTTTCTGACAACCACCATAATGCCTCCTTGTTTTTTTAGCGGCAAGGAGATCGTCATCAACAGCTTGGAAATCCAAGTTGAACTCGTTCTAATAATTAAATAAAACAAGCTAGTTAGATAGAAAAAAAATCAACAAATAACATATAAAGGTGATCTCGTTCTAATAATTCAATAAAACAAGCTAGTCAGATAGAAAAAAAAAATCAACAAATAACATATAGAATATATATTTACAAATCACTAACCTTTAAAAACTCAAATAACCTGTTTCTATGATACTCATAAACATTATCCCAACCTTCCACATCCAACGGGACCTCACACCATATATACATGGACGCCTCCCGGGAGAAGAAGCCGCCAAGTTTGCCTACAGGCATGTTTGTGGCGGCATCATCAAATGTAATCTCTACTTTGCCTTTCTGAAGTTGTTTTCTTAGGCTAAGGTTTTTGCCGGACCTCGTGTTCTCCTACGATGAGCTGCATTTATAGTTAAAAATAATTAGTCACATTATTAGAATTGAAAAAGAAGTAAAAATAGTAAACAGTAAAGAACTGTAAGACTTACCACCATCTTCCTGGTGGTTGTGCCACCAATCATCACCACCTGGTGGTGGTGGTGGCGCCCCTGCACCGTCTCCGCCGTGGCCCATAATAGTGGCCATCAAATAAACAACCAAAAACCAAATCGAATGTCCTGCAAAGAGGAAATAAAAATTATTAGTCACATTATTATATGTAAGTCCTACAATTAGAAATAAAACTTATTAGTCACATTATTATATGTAATAAATGAAGTATAAATAGTAAACATTGATTTATTATAATAAATAAATGAAATCATCAACAATTACTGTTTTTTAATCAGACTCCATTTCGTCATAATCGGGATCGTCCTCGTCATAATATGTCCCAACATCAGCAACTTCACTGTCGTCATTGCTCGGGGAATCAACTTCCATTGCATTCTCACCTGGAGTAGCATGAGAAGATATGTTTTGAAAGTATTGGCGGAAGTCAATAATTAGGCTAATATTAGATGAACAGTTATTGTGAACGACGTCAACATCCTCGCCTAACTCAGTGTCTACGTTTTGAACATTCTCGAGTTGTGGTGGTCGATCCCAAATTCGCCGGTGATTAACATTTTCGATGACCCACCTATGTTTATTATTTTGTTTTCCTCGAGATGGTTCTTGGATGTAGAACACTTGTTTGGCTTGTCGGGCAAATATGAGCTGATCTTCTTTGTCCCATTCGTATTCTGTGCTGATACTGGTGATATTGTTTTCAAATGTAACACCCACTTGAGTATCGTACCACTTGCACCGAAATAGAACAGTTGTATACCCATGAGGATAACCGATCTCAATAATCTCTTCTAATACGCCATAATATTTCTCACCGTTCTCTCCCTCCACCATAACCCCTGAGTTTTGCGTTGCACGTTTTGTATCACATGAAGCCACCATAAACTTAACACCGTTGACTATGCAACCGGTGTAAATCTAGGCCATTAATTGCGCACCCAATGAAAGAGCATATAACTCTAGGTGGAATTCTGAAGAACTTTCGTTCTTCATCTTATAGACCTAACAAATTTAAAATATACTATTTGTTATATATGCATTACCTAACAAATATATAGTAACGAGTATTATATATGTATTACCTTGTGTTGAAACCAATTCGGAAAATTAGTTTTAACATCATCTTGGGGGTGTGTAGATTTGAATTCACTACATTGAAGAAAAATGTTTTAAAGCAAGAAAAATTACTCTTAATTATATATTTGGGATGTTCGGTAAATATATAAAGGATAGGAGCACTTACTTCATGTAGCCCCTGACTTCTTCGCAATTATCAAGGACAAACCATTCTATCTAGGGTTTGTCCTCAACTGAAAGTAGCTTGTCATTTATTGCACTGATCGAGTTGCATTGGGACTCAAAACAACGGCGTCCTCATTTCTCTCAGGCTGATTGAACTTAGTCTTAACATTTTGCAGGTACATTAAGCAAAATGTTAGAGCTTCTTCAGCTACATAACCTTCAGCTATACAACCTTCTGGCCTTGACGGGTTTTTAACATAGTTTTTCAGTTTTTTCATATACCGTTCAAAGGGATACATCCATCTCATATAGACTGGACCACTTAGAATCACTTCATCGGGTAAATGCATAACTAAATGAACCATTATGTCAAAAGGCCGGCGGATAGATCAACTCTAACCTGCACAAGATCATAAGAATGGCATCCCTCGCTTTCTTCATATCTTCCACTACCAGTGTTCTGGAGCAGAGCTGTTTAAAGAGCGCACAAAGGTCTACCGTTGGTGTATAAACATCTTTGCCCAAAAATGCTCTAACCCCGATTGGTATCAATTTTTGCATGAGAATATGACAGTCATGTGATTTCAAACAAGTAATGTTGGTATTGTTATCTGTCACCCTCTTACTAATATTAGATCCGAACCCATCTGGTAGTTTAACATTTTTTATAAACTGACAGAAACTCTTTCGGTCACGCCGGGTGAATGAGCATTTTGGGTGTGAGCAGGTCCACTTGGTTCCCTTTTTTTCAACCATTGCGTCTTTCGAATTTCAGATTCTCTAAGTCTTTTCATGCATTTGAGTTGTCTTTCGTCTTGTCATTCATCAAAAGAGTACTAAGCAAGCTGTCGCACACATTTTTCTCGATATGCATAACATCTAAGTTGTGCTTCAATTGCAGAGAAGACCAATACTCTAATTCAAAAAATATGCTTCTTTTGGACTAGTTCAACTCGAAGTCTTCCCGATTAGGGTTAGCACCTCCAAATTGTGGATCCTTGCCTAGTAGGGTGTGACACCCGCCACTTAGCCAGGTCAAAATCCGAACACTTTCTCGTCAACGTTTAATTTTACATGCATTATTCATGACATTTTATATGCATAAGTCCCCGAGATAGTCTAGCAATGTCCGAACGAGTAAAATTTATCCCATATCAACGAATCTTGGTGACACAAATTTATATGATTACAAGTGATTTTCCAAAATCATGTATAGATGCCCATTTATTTTATAACACAATGGGAAGCATCATGGATTTTTATGAATAAAGTCTAGTATTTATTCAACTAGCATACCTACACATATGTGAATATGTGTACACGACACACACTTATATGTATATATATATGTATATTTTCGGCCTACATATATATATGTACAAGAATACAAGAAAACTAGCTAACATATTCATAATTGGCACTACATATCCTTTTGTTACATCTTAAATGAACTAACTCGTTCTTTTATAAACTTAACCATTTTTGGTGAAACAAGTAATCAACGCTAAGATTTATGAAAACTACTAGCCAAGAATGATCACCACCATCAATGTAGTGTCATGTCCCATTATTCTTTCTAAGACAATTAAATACTAGAATTGGTGGCTTAACCATATAAGGTAATATTCCTTAAACACCTAGGATCAAGGATGTTGGTTTACCACATTTGTTAAATGTCCACTCTTTCTTTTCTTTTCTTTTCTTTCGGCCGAGTACCCCCCATATTATAATTATGTTTTTTTTCTAATTAATCACATGTTTGTTTAAGTCCCTAGAAATCCCAATGTGTTGTCACATTAGATCAACTCTTGTTAAGCATCATCATGGTGATTAGTCAACTTTGAGATTTGATTTAAGACTCTTGATTTGCTTGCAGGATTGGAGACAAAGTAAGATTGTTAACCAAACATAGTAGGATTCCTTAATTCACTTAGAATTAGGAAAGATCATTACCACATTTAGGAAGCACCTCCATTTCCTTGCACCCTTCCAAACCGTCCCCCCTAGTGCCCTCTAATTCTTTTTTTTTAATCTAAGTCAACCTCTATATTAACATGTGTTGATTAGTTCCATAAGTTGACTCCATGTAGTGTCACTCATGCTTGGAATCTTGCCAACATAATCAAATGACTAGTGACCTCTTAAAGAGTGATTTGGACCTTGGATAATCTAGGAGGATATGGAACATATGGAGATTTCTAACCATATTAGGAAGGATTCTCTAATCACTCTAATCCATAAGAGTTGACTTATCCTAAGTGTTAATCACTTTCCTTGCACCTTCTCATCTCCACATCTATATAAGGAGGCCTTGGGTGAGCCATTCACCACACCACAACCTCTCTTGCTCCCTCCCTCTAGTTCGAAACACACACACATAACACAAGCTTTAGGAGCAACTAAGGAGTTCTAGCATCTTGCCTTCTATCTTGGATCCACTAGGAGGTATAAACCTTAACTTAGTTACTTCTTTACTTTATTTAATGGTTCAGCTTAGCTCATAGTTTATCATTTATAATAAAACATCACCATAGATAATTTCAAGAAATATATATGTATGCGTGGACATACATACACATGTATGTGTATGTGTGGCATGTATATGCATGTACAAGTGTGTATATATATGTTTAGACATGTAAGAACCTAAGTTATCATGTTATTTTACATTAATAATGAAAACAAAGTCCACGTGTGTGCATAGATACATATGCGTGTATATATATAGAGTATATATATATATATATGTGTAAAACAAACTCATGAGTATAGCTAGTAATGTGTATGGACTACCAAGATACATATGTATATGGGTATGTATGTACAAGTGTAGACCCCATAGACATCCCTATCGATGGTTATGTGTGGACATACACATATAGGTATGAGTATAGATGCACGTATATGTAGGTGTGAATACATATGTATATGATGTTTGTGTATGGTAAAAAATAAGTATATTTGAACATAAGATAACTCATTTTCAAAGAAGGACCACATGTTTTATAATGGAAAACATATGATGGAAACTAGAACCTATTTTCATATAAAGATTACTATTTTTGAGCAACTAGAATGTCACCAAGAAAGTCTAAACGATTATACCACTAGAGATCGGGTGAACCACGAGTACCATGGATGATTTTTACATGAATCTAAGGTACTATGTATGTATGTATGTGGGACATATAGGTCAGGGTATCTAGTTTCGGACATACACTTTTGCTAGACTACACGCGGACTTGAGGTGAGTTTTCACGGCCCCTTTTTACTGTTTTATGTTTTCGGGAAAAGCATGCATCATTTACTTGTTTTTAGAATGAATTCCTAGCCGACCGGTGTACATGAGACGATGTGTATAAGAGTACTCGCTAAAGCCCTCGTATATTAGTTTATCATAACCATTAAATATGGATTTAGCCTATAAACGCCTGAATAGATCTATTGGGTTGACACCCCCACTCTCGGTTAGTTGCTCTAACCGGTTTATGATATATGAGAGTGCTTGCATTTCTTTTATAACGATTCATTGCATTGTTATGCAATGTGCGAGGCACCACTCGTCGAGGTTTGGTTATGAACTCATGATGGTTTATCATCATTGCTCCTAGCTAGGCAATGATGGGTCATTCAAGGAATTCATTAAACTTTTCATTTTACAAAAATCCGTGAACTCACCAACATTTTGTTGACAAAGTTTTCATGCATGTTTTTCAGGTAACTAAAATCATGGATGGAACTTGGGATATGATTGGGCTTACATTCACAACCACCACACAACGTGTCATTAAAACTTTTGACCCCGCTAAGGGTTTCAAACTATATCTTGTGAAACTTGTTGTCGTTGAACACGTTTGGTACTTTTATAAATAAATAAATATGAATGTTTGCTCATATCTTGTGCTTGAAAACCTTTTGTGGTTACACCTCGTGTTTCCGCCTAGGCGGGGTGTGATAGATTGGTATCAGAGCTCAAGGTTATAGCGAACTAGTTTTCTCTAAAAACTAAACTACATCGATTTTCAAACGAAAAGTTTTCCTTGCATGAAAAATGTTAACATCACGATGCACTGCCCAAGTTCCATGCCCTTTTTCTACATTTCATTCACGCGAGTATAGAACATCAGTTCTTAACACCTATCGATGTATATATGTGTACTTTGGATTTTGACAGGATCATGGCTACCCCTACTTATGTGATTGTCCTTTCGGATTCAGAGGATGATTCCTCCGTAGTCCCCGAGACTTCTAGTGATAGCGACATTGGTGGTTATTTTGCGGATTCGGAGCCCGAGGAGGATTACGAGGTGGACGTTGTGGGAGATGACGCGCAGCTTGACCCCGTCGTGTCGGATGATGAGCCTGACGTTCCCATCAGTGAGGCTCAAGGCGATGCTGCGGATACCGCTGTCCCAGCCCCTGTGGCTGCGGAGCCGCCAGCTGTGCTTCCACGTGTAGTGGAGCCGCCCGCCGATGTGCGGAGTCTTGCCACTCTCTTCGTCCATTTCTTGGTGGTATGCGCACTATATGCACCACCAGGAAGCGTGTGCGCAGGCTCCAGCCCGTGGAGCATGTGGCACCAGTCCAACCTAGCCATGCTGCTGAGTCTTTCGAGCCCCCTCGGAAGAAGTTGCTTAGGAGGTCCCAGGCCCGCAAGTGGACCTTCCTATCTACTGTAGCAGGCTACTTGGCTCATAGCGACGAGGATTCCGACGACGATATCTTTATCTCTGCTCATGGTGTTGAGTCCTCCCAGCCCCCTGTTGACCCTCCTGCATCTGGTCCTCTTGGTACCTTACCCATGTGTCGTTCCCTTCACATGGTGCGTGGCATGATAGGTACGCATGATGGCATCATCCGCGACCTCTGCAAGCGAGCGGATGAGCTAGGGGCCAATACAGAGGCGGAGAGCCAGGCCAACGCCGCTATCATTGAGCACCTTACTCGTCTACGAGCACGACTGGACGACGCCGAGCGAGGACGTATGGTGGCCGAACGTGAGCGCATAGAGGCTGAGCGTGGGCGAGTCGAGGCATGGAGGCGTGTGAACATCCTTGAACACCGTTTATATGAGATAGACCGTAGTATGAGGGTTGTCGTTGCCCCTTTAGCTGCTGCATTTCCCCCACCTCCTTAGTAGTTAGGTTGTAGCTGTGGTAGTTGTAGCTCTAGTTATCTAACCTAACCTATGGTAGTATCTTTTGGGTCATTTCATTGTATGGTTTGGTTTGGGTTGTAGTATTCTACATATTTTGTATCATTATCACAAACCGATGTACTAAAAACGAAATGAATTAATGAAATGACGATGTTATGCTTTATCTATGTCTCTTTATTATTATTTGTTTATGCCATGTTTTAGTTAGGTATTCTTGTTATATGCTATGTTATATATGAGTATGCATTATTGTTATGGTACCCGATGGTTGTGGGAAAACGCAAGTCACGATTATTGTGGATCTCATGGTTGTTTACTCGAGCGCACATGATTGACAATATTTTCGATAAATATGTGTCTCATTCTTTTATATCTTTTATGAGAAAGAAGTCATGCCACCCCGAAAGAACACCCGCAATACCGAGGACAACACATTCCCAACCACGTTCGAAGAGCTAGCCCGCGTGATTGCGCAAGCCATTACACAGCACGACGCTAATCGCACAGACTCCAGTAGTGGATCTGGCGGAAATGGCAGGCGAAGGACAAGTGACAACGGCACTGGTAAAATATCGATTCGCTATGCTCCCTATGGCCTTGTAATCACTACTGTTGTTGATGATGTTTCATTATCTATGACACAGACGGTGAGAACATGGTTCATGGTTGTTCCTACAAGACTTTTATGGCTTGTAAACCATGGAGTTTCCGTGGGACGGAAGGAGCAATCGGTATTTGTCGTTGGATTGAGAAAATGGAATCAGTTCTGGATATCAGCGATTGTGCTGCAAACCAGAGAGTCAAGTACTCTACCTGCACCTTCCAAGATGAGGCTTTGACTTGGTGGAATCTACAAGTTCAGACTCTGGGTAGAGATGCTGCGTATGGTCTCTCGTGGAGCTATTTGAAGTCCATGCTGGTGGAGAAGTACTGCCCCCGTAGTGAGTTGCAGAAGCTTGAGTCAGAGTTTTGGAACCTGACGATGTCTGGAGTGGAGATTGCCGCCTACACTACTCGTTTTCATGATTTGTCACGTCTGGTACCCAACATGGTTACTCCGGAATACAAACGGGTTGAGAGGTACATATGGGGTCTCTCCCCTAAGATTAGCAATATGGTAACTGCTGCTGAACCCACCACCATTCAAGGAGTCGTCACCCTCGCTCATAGTCTTACGGATGACGCAATGCGTATGGGCGCATTGCTTAAGAAGGAGGTTGAGAAGAAAGGAACCGTGGGTGACAAAAGAAAGTGGTCGGATACCAAGAAGGGTAGAAATGGTGGAAATAGGTCTGATAAGAAGCCGGAGATGGTCCTGGCATTTGTTGCAACCACTACTACTGCGGCCGAGCCCCGCAAAGAAGTACAGTGGACCGCATCCACTTTGCAACAAGTGTAATTATCATCATGTTGGGTCATGTGACTGCATTCATTGTGACTACTGCAAGAGAATCGAGCATCAGACTTCCCGCTGCCGTGCTAAGGCTGTTGGTAACCCTCCCGGGAAACCAGGATGCTTTGAGTGTGGTGCTGCGGATCACTTCAAGAAGGATTGCCCGAAGTCGAGGAACCAAGCTCGCGGTAGAGCTTTTGTGATTGGAGCTGGTGAAGCTCGTGAGGATCCCAATGTTGTTACTGGTACGTTCCTCGTTAACAACACTTATGCTTCCGTACTTTTCGATACCGGTGCCGATTTAAGTTTTATATCGACCCACTTTAGAAAGACCCTTGGGGTAGGATCTAGTAAGTTGGGCACACGTTACTCTATAGAATTGGCCAACGGTAAGGTTATTGAGTCGAAAGAAGTCGTTGAAGGATGTACCTTAAACTTGGGAGATCGAGAGTTTCCTATCGACTTACTACCCATCGAGTTGGGAAGTTTTGATGTGGTTGTTGGTATGGATTGGTTGTCGAAGAACCATGCGGAGATTGTGTGCCGAGAAAAGATTGTCCGTATTCCCCTTCCCAGTGGTGAAGTTCTCTCGGTCGAAGGAGAGAACAACCGAGACACTGTACGGATTATATCTTGCATGAAAGCACAGAAGTCCCTTCGCAAGGGCTACTGCGCCTTTCTAGCACACGTGACGGAGAAGAATTCGAAGGAGCTGAAGATCAAAGACATCCTTGTCGTGAGAGATTTTTCAGAGGTCTTTCCTGAAGAGTTGCCAGGATTGCCGCCTCCGAGAAAGGTGGAGTTCCGAATTGATTTAGCTCAAGGAGCTGCACCTATCGCCCATTCGCCATATCATCTAGCGTCATCAGAGATGCAGTTGCTTTCGAGCCAATTGCAGGAGTTGTTGGACAAGGGTTTTATTCGCCCGAGTTTCTCCCCGTGGGGCGCACCTATGTTGTTCATGAAGAAGAAAGATGGATCCTTTCGGATGTGCATAGATTACCGTGAATTGAACAAGCTCACTATCAAGAACCGCTATCCTCTCCCCAGGATTGATGATCTTTTTGATCAGCTGCAAGGCTCTAGCTACTACTCTAAGATTGATTTGAGGTCTGGATATCATCAACTTCGTGTGCAAGAGGAAAGCATACCTAAAACGGCTTTTAGCACGCGTTATGGTCATTATGAGTTCCTAGTGATGCCGTTTGGACTGACCAACGCACCAGCAGTATTCGTGGACTTGATGAATAGAGGCTGCAAGCCGTATTTGGACAAGTTCGTGATTGTCTTTATATGACGAAATATTGATATATTCCCGAACTCAAGAGGAGCATGAGCAGCATTTGAAGTTGATCCGTGAGCTATTAAAGAATGAGCAGTTATATGCTAATTCTCTAAGTGCGAATTTTGGATTCGCGAGGTTCACTTCCTTGGACATGTAGTGAACGGGAAAGGTATTCATGTCGATCCAGCAAAGATTGAGGCAATTAAGAATTGGAAGCGCCCAAGTCGCCAACGGAAGTGCGATAATTTTTAGGACTCGCTGGATATTATCGACGGTTTATTGAGAACTTCTCTAAGATAGCTCAATCTCTAACCATTCTAACTCAGAAGGATAAGAAGTTTGAATGGGGTGAGAAGCAAGAATCTGCCTTCTAGTTGTTGAAGCAAAGGTTGTGCAGCACTCCTATTTTATCTTTGCCCGAAGGAACGGATGACTTTGTGGTCTATTGCGATGCTTCACACCAGGGCTTAGGGTGTGTGCTGATGCAAAGAGACAAAGTGATTGCTTATGCCTCTCGTCAACTCAAGGTTCACGAGAAGAATTACACTATGCATGACTTGGAGTTAGGAGCTGTAGTTATTGCACTTAAGATTTTGAGACATTACTTGTATGGAACCAAGTGTACTGTCTTCACAGGCCACAAGAGCTTACAACTCATCTTCGACCAGAAGGATTTGAACATGAGGCAGAGAAGATGGGTTGAATAGTTGAACGATTACGACTGTGAGATTAAGTACCACCCGGGAAAAGCAAACGTCGTAGCGGATGCCTTAAGTAGAAAGGAACGCATCAAACCCCTACGTGCACGCTAGGGGTGTGCACGGGTCGGTTCGGGTCGGTTTTTGACAATAACCGAAACCGAAACCGACATGTTCGGTTATTTCGTTTTCAAAACCAATCGGTTTCGGTTATTTCGGTTTCGGGTTCTTCGGTTATTTTTCGGTTTCGGTTCGGTTTCGGTTAAATAGTCGGTTCTTTTAGGAAGTTGAAGACGAAATAACAATAGCATCTAAGTCCATTGCTATCCTATTGTTAATCATAATATAATGACCATCATAATTAATTATCTATCTGACACTCTTTTTAATACCATAGCATCTATTCATCTAAGTCCATGGCTGCATTCAACAAGGCTTACAGGGGAACATGGAAAGATACAATGGGGATTGAAAAGATCATGGAGGAATGTGTTTTTTTTAATATTCATTTTCTAACCTATCTATTTGTCTATACATACATATATATATAAAAAATAAAAAAAACACATCAGTTCGGGTCGGGTCGGTTATTTCAGAACATGTAACCGTAACCAACCCGAATTTTTCGGTTTTTAAAAAAATAAAAACCGAACAGTCGGTTATCATTTCGGTTCGGTTTTTTTCGGTTTCGGTTAATGCGGTTTTCTGCTCACCCTAGTGCACGCGCACTAGGATTGACGATCCATTCGAACCTCACAGACCGCATTCGTGAAGCTCAACAGGAAGTTCTTAATGAGGTCAACCTCAAGGAGGAGGCTTTGCACGCCATGGTTAGATTATTGGAACCCCGGACCGACGGAACGTTGTACTTCGCTAATAGAATTTGGGTTCCATTGTTTGGTGGATTGAGGGAATTGGTACTCGAAGAGGCCCATAAGTCAAGGTATTCGGTTCACCCAGGAGCCGATAAGATGTACAAGGATTTGAGGGAACTATATTGGTGGCCTAACATTAAAGGAAGTATTGCTATGTACGTGGTAAAGTGCCTCACGTGCTCTAAGGTTAAAGCCGAGTACCAGAAACCCTCCGGCTTGTTACAGCAACCTGAGATACCCGTGTGGAAGTGGGATCAGATTTCGATGGATTTTGTAACTAAGTTGCCAAGGACGACAAGCGGTCACGACGCAATTTGGATAATTGTAGATCGATTGACCAAATCTGCTCACTTTTTGCCAATCAAGGAAACTGATAAATTGGATAAATTGGTAAAACTCTACATTAAGGAGGTTGTATCCGACACGGTATCCTAGTCTCCATCATTTCGGATCGTGATAGTCGTTTTACTTCTAGGTTCTGGCAGACGTTGAACGAAGTTCTAGGTACTCTATTGGACATGAGTACGGCTTACCATCCCCATACTGACAGTCAAAGCGAGAGAATGATCTAGACGCTTGAGGATATGCTTCGTGCATGTGTGATTGACTTTGGAGGTAATTGGGACACTCACCTACCTCTAATTGAGTTTTCGTACAACAATAGTTATCACACTAGCATCAAAGCCGCACCGTTTGAAGCTCTCTATGGATGCAAATGCGATCACCGTTGTGTTGGGCAGAAGTTGGGGACAAGCACTTGACTGGTCCAGAGATCATCCAGGAGACGACTGACAAAATTTCTCAAATCAAGGACCGATTAAAAGATGCCCGGGATAGGCAGAAGAGTTATGCCGATACGAGGAGGAAACCTCTGGAATTTCAAGTAGGTGACAAGGTCCTACTGAAAGTCTCTCCTTGGAAAGGAGTACCTCATTTCGGTAATCGCGGCAAGTTAAATCCAAGATATATCGGCCCATTCGAAATCTTGGCAAGAGTTGGCCCAGACGCGTATAAGCTTAATTTGCTCGACGATCTAAGTGGAATTCATGACACATTTCATGTGTCGAACCTCAAAAAATGCTTATCGGATGATACGTTGATCATTCCGCCCGAGGAAATCCAGATCGACGATCAACTTCATTTTATTGAAGATCCCGTCGTGGTCATGGACTGGAAAGTCCAGAAACTAAGACGTAGTCGAGTTAAGCTCGTTAAAGTTCGGTGGAATTCCCGACGCGAACCCGAGTTCACTTGGGAACGCGAGGACCAATCGAAGCGAAAGTACCCTCTCTCTTCAAGGATTCCCCGGTATTAGATAGGTCACATCGAATTTCGCTGACGAAATTTCCTCAACAGGGGGAGAATGTGACACCCGCCACTTAGCCAGGTCAAAATCCGTACACTTTCTAGTCAACGTTTAATTTTACATGCATTATTCATGACATTTTATATGCATAAGTCCCGAGATAGTTTAGCAATGTCCGAACGAGTATAATTTCACCCATATCAACGAATCTTGGTGACACAAATTTATATGATTACAAGTGATTTTCCAAAATCATGTATAGATGCCCATTTATTTTATAACACAATGGGAAGCATCATGGATTTTTATGCATAAAGTCTAGTATTTATTCAACTAGCATACCTACACATATGTGAATATGTGTACACGACACACACATATATGTATATATATGTATATTTTTGGCCTATATATATGTACAAGAATACAAGAAAACTAGCTAACATATTCATAATTGGCACTACATATGCTTTTGTTACATCTTAAATGAACTAACTAGTTCTTTTATAAACTTAACCATTTTTTGTGAAACTAGTAATCAACACTAAGATTTATGAAAACTACTAGCCAAGAATGATCACCACCATCAATGTAATGTCATGTCCCATTATTCTTTCTAAGACAATTAAATACTAGATTTGGTGGCTTAACCATATAAGGTAATATTCCTTAAGCACCTAGGATCAAGGATGTTGGTTTACCACGCACTACAAGAAAATGAAGTTATTGCAACCCCATTAAAATGTTGCATTATGCCTTGAAATTGTTGCATTAGGCCAAATGCAAAATTTTATCAAAAGTTGCATTAGGCAAAGTTGCATTAGACCTACTGCAACCTTTTAAAAGGCTAACGCAACCTATTTTGAAAGTGTTGCATATACTATTCAAATGCAACTTTTTAAGATGCAACCTTTTTACATTTTAATGCAACCCTTTTACATTTTAATGCAACACTTTTATATTATAATGCATCTTTTTCTTTACTTTGAAATGCAACTTTTTTTAATACTCTAATGCAACTTTTGTTATAGTTTAGTTACAAAAATGTAACTTTTTCTACACTCAAAATGCAACTTTTATATATTTAAGTGCAACCTTTTTGTAAATTTTAGTTATAGAAAATGCAACCTTTGTTTGTAACCAAAATGCAACCTTTGTTTGTAACCAAAATGCAACTTTGTAACATATTTTCAATTGCAATTAATCAATATGCATTCAATTATAATTACAACGAAACAAAAATAACATAGATATCATTGATAGTCAAAAGGTGTACTTAAACATACTTATCCAAATGGTGTCAATTACAATGAGTAATGAAAAATTCTACTCATCTCAATCTCGAATTGGTAGTTATTCCAAAACTTTCTGCATCATAGCTTCCAAGTATTCGCGTTGGCTGTTAATCCGTTTTGCATAGCTTCGAGCTTGGATTTTCTTCATGATCCTCTTTGGTCTCCTTGCGCAATTCCAACAACTGTTTTTTAACTTCAGTTTCCGCATAGCCTTGTGAAAGTCTAGTACACTATTCGGTCACCATCTTCTAAAACTTGTTCTTGATTCTCAAATAGAATATATGCCATTTATGTTCCCACATTAAATTTATACATTTATCAGATTCCTTTATCACATATATAATTCTTAAAAATAAAAAATAATTTAGGAAACAATTGAAACACTTTAAGGCCCTAATAGGAGCAACTTTGGTATTTGAATGAGTGGTAATCCTACACAAGACTTCACAAATTATAATATATACCAAGCAAACTAGCAGGTAGGTCAGACAGGTGGCTGTCATAATGGGTTAGGTGGACTCTTATAAAAAATTGTATGTTTGGTTCAGGTCAAACTGTGAAAAAAACTGATTTAGTTCCTGAAAGGATGTTAAGAGCTTGTAAGAAAACATGTAATAAACCTTAACCAAGTGGCCTTGGACGTTGAGGGTTAATTCAACATGTGTGGTTGATAATAGTAAAGCCAAAGTTGTTGTGATTTTGATCTAGTTACAGTTATGTTAGGTTTTACAAAGTTACCTCAATAAAGATATACACATTTTGATGGTATTCAACACTCCTAAGTAGCAATCAAATGCTAAGTAAGGGGCTGTTTGGTAGCCTCTTAATCAGCCTCTTAACCATTCAGTTCTGAATCATTCAGCATTCAGACTGTTTGTATCAACATTTGAATGGAATGGTTAAGTGCTGAACCATTAAGCTAATAAGGGATGCTGAATGATTAAGCTCTTAACCATTCAGAGCCTCTTAACCATTGAGATCATCTTAATGATTAAGCACTTAATCAACCAAGATAATGATTGAATATATAGTGTAAAACGTGGGCAATAAAGTTGCATTATGCAGAACCACTTGAAGAGAAAAAGCTTGATTTAAATGAATAAAACTTGCCTTGCTGTTTGGTCTATTCTGAGATCAGAATATAATGCAAAGAGTTAATGTGTCTTTCTATAGGGATAATGATCAGCATGTTGATAAATTGGTCAACATTTTGTGACCTCATGTGAACCTGTTCCATGAAAATTAAAAGATAAACTTGTAGAATCAAATAAATAAAGTCTCTTATATGTTGTACCATTTGAGAGAGCGGTTTACGTCAAGTAAACATCTTATCGTAATAATAAGAATCACCACACCAAGTGAGTAACTATTATTTTCCACAAAATGTTACAACAATCAAATACAAACGTAGATTTATACTGCTCTCATCATTCAAAGATATTAACATAGTTCAATAATTTGAAGACTAAATGGAACCTAAAAAGTTCAATCATTATCTTGTTTGATTCAAAAACAGTTTTGTTGAGCTACTAATACTTGTTCATATATCCAATGTACTTGACCACTGAATCAAGCTTCAAGCTCTAACTCATTAACTGCTCAGATGTTATATTTTTCAAAATCAAAAACTTCATATATAATATTAAATCAGGCACCATAACATTTTAGCTGACCCAAACTCCCTAATACTTATTCATGCGGTAATTACAACATACACAATTAACTTCCTTCAACTATGGATTAGGCGAACAAAAATGTAAATTCGAAATCGAAGAACTTCAATGATAAAAGGTATATCAATATCATTAGAAGTTTAGGCATGGATAATCTATGTTGAACTAAGCATCTTGAAACAACATTCCAAACTATCTAAAACTATCTTTAGAGTTTTTTCTTAAAGAATTATTTTGATTGTATTAGGAAATAAATACATCAAACATAAGGAATACCAGATAACATGGAGTATGCTAGTAATCTGCATCTTAGATAAAATCTGGTTGAAACATTTAATCGAATAGTTGGTGTGCATCTTCTAACTTTTCACTTTTGGACAACACAACAGAATAAATTATCCACAAAATGCAAGTTCTATGAGAAACTCACAATAATACAATATTAACACTAAAACATATAATAAATATGCTTGTTTGGATCACCACCTGTTAGCTATGAATTGATAGAAAAGAGAAAACAGAAGAAGAATTCAATCGAAACACAGCTATCGATTCATTATTCAGCTTGTTCCTTTTATACACAAGACTCAACTAACTCTTAACTAACTTTTGAACTATCTATTCATGACAATTCTAGTCCCTCTACTTATCTTTATTACAAAAGACACTCAATTATACTTTCAATACTAACATAACTCCCCTGGTGAAAAACATTCTTGTCCTCAAGAATGAAATTTAGGGAATTCTCAACAAAAAATCAGTCTCAGACTCCCAGGTAGCTTCACTGATAGGCAAATCTTTCCAATGCACTAGCACTTGCTTGACCATGCTGTTATGTCTTCTCACCACTCTTTGATCAACTATAGCTCTTGGTTGGAGCAAAAACCGATTCTCAACAGGTAATGGTAATACAGGAGTGTGTTGACCATGGGCTCTCTTTAGCAGTGAGACATGAAAAACATTATGGATCTGAACATCACTTGGAAGATCCAATTTATAAGCTACCTTCCCCAATCTTAGCTAAAATGAGGAATGGACCAAAGTACTTAGGTCCTATCTTTGTATGCTTCTGTAATCTCATAGAGGACTGCACATATGGTCTTAGTTTCAAATACACCCAATCACCAACTTCAAATGTCCTCTCAGATCGTTCTTGTCAGCATACTGTGCATCCTATTCCTGCTTTGCTGCAAAATTTCTTTCAGTTTCACAATCATGGCTTCCCTTTCCTTATGTATTTCTTCCACAGCATGCAAACACTTGTATCATTGGGAATATATGGAATATGAATTGCAGGAGGGAATCCATATAAAGCCTCAAAAGGAGTCTGTCTATAGATGAGTGGTAAGTGGTATTGTACCACCATTCAGCAAGGATGAGCCACTTCATCCAATGACTTGGAGTATGCATACACATCATCTCAAGTAAGACTCCAAACATCTATTAAGTACCTCTGTCTGGCCATCACTTTGAGGGTGATAGGCAGTGGAAAAAGACAGTTGTACCCTTGTAATTTCATAAAATCTTTCCAAAATTGGCTCATGAAAAGAGGATCACGATCAGATACAATGGTCATGGGACAACCATGCAACTTAAAAATGTGATCTAAGAACACTTGAGCTACTTGTGGTATTGAGTAGGGATGTGTTTAAGGCAATGAAATGAGCATATTTAGTCAACATGTCTACAACTACCAATATAGAATCTTTACCTTGGGATTTGGGCAATCCAGAGATAAAGTCCATTGAGACATCTGTGAAAACATGGCTTGGTATTGGCAGTGGTTGTAAAAGATCAGGACTTGCAACAGGTTCATACTTGGCTTGTTGGCATTCATGGCATTCTTTGACAAAGTTAAACACATCTCTTGAACTGCCTTTCCAATAAAACAAAGCCTGCAATCTCTTAAGAGTTGGAATGTATCCTGAGTGTCCACCTATGGCAGACGAATGCATCAACTTGAGAATATCAGTCTTCAACTGTGAATCATTGCCCACCCATAACCTGGATTTCTTCTTAAGTAAAGTACCATCCCAAGCAACATTTTTAACTTCTTTGCCAATAGTAACTGTTTCATCACTTCTTGTAATTGACTATCTTGCCCCCAGACCTCTTAATCCTTTGTAACAATAAAGGATCAATAGTGCTTACCCCAATCTCAAAGAGAGCCAACCCAGTTACTCTAGATAAACCATCAGCAACTGTATTATCCACCCCTTTCTTATACAATATCTCATAGTCAATACCCCATTAACTTGGCTAACCAAGTTTGCTATAAAGGAGTAATGATCTTCTGAGTAAGCAAGTATTTTAGACTTTTGTGATCAGTTTTAATCACAAATTTCTTCAAAATCAGATAATGATGCCATTGTTTAACTGCTAACAATATGGCCATCAACTATTTTCATAAACTGAAAGGGCTTGTCTAATAGACAAAGCTTTGCTCAAAAAAACTACAGGATGACCATCCTGCATTAATACAGCACCTAGACCTTTTGAAGAGGCATCTGTCTCCAAAACAAACATCTTATCAACATTGGGAAGGGCTAAAACAGGAGCACTGATCAGAGCAGTCTTTAACTGATCAAAAGCATGTTGAGCTGCTGGACTCCAAGAAAAAGCCTCTTTCTTTAACAATTCAGTCGATGGTCTAGCAATCTCACCATAGGCTCTAATAAATCTTCTATAATAACCAGTCAAACCCCGAAAAAACCTCTCAACTGCTTCAAAGTTTGAGGTACAGGCCAACTCTT
>JAUTDX010003252.1:0-57041 GCA_030844895.1 Ambrosia x helenae | reverse complement strand
GGTGCTACTCCTATAGCGCTATACATGTTAAGTTGGGCTAAAATAGTTAATGAATTAGGCTAGGGCATTTGTATGTTAGAATTTTAGCATGACAAAGCATACAAGCATGTTTGATAGATTGAGCATATGAATTTGAAAACATTTAGTGTATTTGCATAATAATACATGTTGAGTCCAAAAAGTGGTAAATAGTAAAAGGGGACAAGTATGAACTCACCTTAGGTGCGTTAATAAGATTCCCAAAAATGGGTCTTGGAAGAATAAGTCCTTAGCTCCGATTAACAAGGATTAGAAATGAGGAGTCTTATGTTCGAGTTTTAGATATAGATTCAAGAGAGTCAAGCAAGCCTTTTAGGCGAACGAAAGCACAAAAGCCTTAGGGCAATTCAGATGGTCATGAGTTAATGTTAATAACCAAGCACAAAACCACCATGAAGGCGATTCAGATGGTATAGTTAGAGTTAGGAAATGTGAATCCATTTAAGAGTGTTCATATCGTGAACCGCTTTGTTTATAGATCAAACATGGGTCTGGACACGGGATTTTCCCTTTCTTGTATGGAACTAGTCTGAGTTACAAGTTGGGTCAAGAGATTGGTAAGGTAGGGATGTAATCACAAAACCTTCCAAGAAATCGCTAGGAGGAATAAGATTAAAGTTTGAAAGTATACATATATCTTATTACATAATATAACTAGGAGATTAGAGTAGAGTATTGTGACTTTGTTTGTATGAGCCTTGGCTTTCCTTTGTCAACCATTAACCATAAACACAAGTCCATCCAACATTAAGTTTTGGTGAACTTGGTTGGTATCACTACAACTAACCTTCTAATGCATAAGAAAAAACAATAGAAAATGAACCACCTTGAGGCCTCATTTTGTGTCCTACTCATATTTATTTGCATAGCTAACAAGAGCTAGGTCCTAGAGGTTTTCGCAAGGGGTTAGAAGAGGAGGAGGAAAGAAGAAAGAAGAAGAAAGTTGGAGATTAAACTGAGAAAACTCACTTAGAAGTGGGCTTCAAACAACACTTGGGATTTGTTGAAGAATTTGATGTTTAGAGAGGATTTGGGGTAACGGAAAGTGTTAGGAGTGGTGAGAAGGGGTATTTATAGTTGGGTAAAAGTATTTGGATAATTAATGGAGTAAATAAGGTGGTTAGGAGTGATTATGCGAGATATATCTTCAAAAAAAGTAAAAAAAACACGAATGACATATGTTTTGAAATGGTATGTTGTTATTATTTTTATTTTTTTTGGAAGCAAAATTTCAAACATGCCTTTTTTTTAACTTTAAGTATTATCATTAATAATATATGTTTTATTTAAAAAAAATAAATATATATTAAGATCTAACTAAAAGAGTTTCTTGTTATAACGCCTAAACTGAATAGGATAAATGACGACTCGTCATGAATTGGTAGGAGTAACATAAAAGAAACGAATAAAAGGCGAACTTGGAATTTGTTTAAGTCGAGTTCGCATCGAACTAGTCCCTAGGAGCTGCTAAGTAGCTTGCACTACGTACATTTGGCACCATCCGAGATGCAAGAAATTCTCTAACCAGCTTCAGGAATTGTTAGACAAAGGTTTCATTCGCCAGAGCTTTTCTCCATGGGGAGCACCTGTTTTGTTCATGAAGAAGAAGGACGTGAGTTTTTGCATGTGCATCGATTACAGGGAGTTGAACAAGTTGACCATCAAGAACAAGTACCCGCTGCCGAGGATGGATGATATATTTGACCCAGTTGCAGGGTTCTAGCTACTATTCAAAGATCGACCTGCGGTCGGGATATCACCAGTTGCGGATCGAAGAAGACAACATACCGAAGAACGTCGTTCCGGACTCGTTATGGGCATTATGAGTTTTTTTTGTATGCCATTCGGTTTGACGAATGCTCCTACTGTTTTTATGGATCTTATGAATCGAGTCTGCAAGCCTAATTGGACAAGTTCGTAATTGTCTTTATTGATGACATCTCGATCTACTCGCAAACCAAGGACGAGCACAAACATCATCTCGACTGATTTTGAAGTTGCTCAAAAATGAGAAGTTGTTTGCCAAATTCTCTAAATTGCGAGTTTCGGATTCAAGAAGTTCATTTTCTTGGTCACATTGTGAACGAGAAGGGTATTCAAGTTGACCCTACAAAAATTGAAGCATCAAGGATTGACGCACCCAAAATACACCAACTGAAGTGCGGCAATTTTTAGGTCTAGCTGGTTATTACCGTCGGTTCATCGAAAATTTCTCTAAGATTGCCCAGCCACTTACCATCTTAACATGAAAGACAAGAAGTTTGTTTGGGGAATCAAGCAAGAGGAAGTGTTTCAAGTTTTGAAGAACCGTTTGTGCAGTGCTCCGATTCTCTCCGTCCCGAAGGTACCGATGATTTCTTGGTTTACTGCGATGCTTCACACCAAGGTCTTGGATGCGTACTCATGCAGAGGAATAAGGTCATCGCCTATGCATATCATCAACTCAAAGACCATGAGAAGGACTACCCCACTCATGACCTAGAGTTAGGTGCATTGATCTTTGCCCTCAAAATTTGGAGGTACTATATTTACGGTACTAAGTGCACTATTTTCACCGATCACAAGAGCTTACAACACATCTTCAATCAGAAGGACCTAAACATGCGACAATGTAGATGGGTTGAGTTGCTGAATTACTACGATTGTGAGATTAAATACCATCCGGGAAAGGCCAACGTTGTGGCTGACGCCTTGAGCCGGAAGGAATGAGTCAAAGACCATGCATGTACGTGCGCTAGGTTTGACCATCCATAAAAACCTCACTACTTGTATTCGTGAAGCTCAACAGGAAGCTCTGAAAGGTGAGAATCTGAAGAATGATTCATTGTTCAAGATGGTTAATCTATTGGAACCAAGGTCTGACGGCATGGTTTATTTTGCCAATCGGATCTGGGTGCCACGTTTTGGTGGTTTACGTGATTTAATTCTTGAGGAAGCCCACAAGTCTAAGTACTCGGTTCATCCCGGAGCCGACAAAATGTACAAAGATGTGAAGGAATTCTACTGGTGGCCCAACCATAAGGTGAAATTGCAACATAAGTCAGCAGATGCCTTATTGTTTGAAGGTCAAAGCTAAGCATCAGAAGCCATTCGGTCTGCTGCAGCAACCCAAGATTCCCGTTTGGAATGGGAGCAAATCTCTATGGATTTCATCACCAAGATATCGAAGACGTCCAATGGTCACGACAAGATTTGGGTAATTGTTGACAGGATGTAAACCGACAAGCTAGAGAAACTTGTCATGTTGTACATCAAAGAGATTGTAACTAGGAATGGGGTGCCTATTTCAATCATTTTCGACCGAGACAGTCGATTCACTTCCCGATTCTGGCAGACACTTATGGATGCACTAGGCTCACGCTTAGACATGATCACAGCCTATCACCCACAAACCGATGGCCAGAGCGAACAGACAATCAAGACCTTGGAGGACTTGCTCTGTGCTTGCATAATCGATTTAGGTGGAAACTGGGATTTCCCATTTATCTTTGGTCGAGTTCTCTTACAATAACAGTTACCACACCAATATCAAGGCTGCCCCATTTAAAGCCTTATATGGACGTAAGTGTAGATCTCCTTTGTGTTGGGCGGAAGTTGGAGACAAATATTTGACTGGCCCCAGCTAAATTTAAGAAACAACCGATAAGATATTTCGGATCCGTGGTCGCTTAAAAGCTGCACAGATCGTCAAAAGAGCTATGCTGATCACTGTCGCAAACCACATGAATTTCAGGTTGGCGATAAGGTACTCTTAAAAGTCTCACCCTGGAAGGTGTACCACGTTTGGTAAATGTGGGAAGCTTAACCCCCGATACATAGGTCCTTTCGAAATACTTGCTAGGATTGGTCCCGTGGCATACAAGCTCAAGTTACCCAAAGAACTAGTGGTGTTCATGACACGTTCCACGTATCCAATCTGAATAAGTGTTTATCCGATGAATCTCTGATCATTCCTCCCGAAGAAATTCACATCGATGATCAACTCCACCTCATTGAGGAGCCGTCGAGGTGACTGATTGGAAAGTCCAGAAATTGAGAAGGAGTCGAACCAAACTTGTCAAAATCAGATGGAATGCAAAACGCAGACCTGAATTTACATGGGAACGCGGAAGACCAGATGAGACGCAAGTATCGAGCTCTGTTTCCCAAGACTACTGAGGACAGTAGGAAACTCGACTTCGTGGACGAAATTACAAAAACAAGGGGAGAATGTGACACCAGTCAATGATCCAGGTCAACATCTGTACGCATTTTACTTATTATTGTCATTTCATGTGCATAATTAGACATTATGCACACACTATACCCCCCCCCCTGTCTGGTAAAGCATGAGTTATTCAGAGAACTCAATAAATCACTCGTTTATGCATACAACACCCGGACTATACAAAACGATTGGCATTGAACAGTCAAGCAATCACAGGCTCAACAAAGAGCAACTAGATACCGATTAGCACAATTATATGAAATAATCCTACACGTGGCAATACCCAAGTGGAAAGTCCACTCGAACCCGAACAACTACAAAGTGTTTCAATAAAGTTACCATCTCATCAATCATAAACACTCCCGAAGAGAAAACTTATGTTATCATTTGATGGCAATGCTTCCTAACACATGATAGGTCTTTACTAACAAACGTATACACTTTAGCTTGATCACAAATAATATCATATGTTAACACCTAAATAACGTGTGTTCATGCACTTGCAAGTAAAACATGTTAATATCGTCATCGAGTACCATCACATTCTAGACGAGCACATGTCATTGTTGAGACTTAAATTGATATTCCTATGTCAATAACAACTAGAGGTTACCAAAACATACTATCTATATGCATATATATACATATAATCGGCCAAACACACACACACACACACACATATAATATATATATACACCCACGATCACATACCATGCCACATGAATTGCTAAGTTAGATCACTTATAATGGAAAAACCTACACAACATCACATGTGATTATAACTACACATTGAACCGCACTTCTTTTCCTCGTGATCTCGGCCGAAAAACAACCCCTCATACTCATCAATGACAACCAAGTTTATACCCATTTAGGCTTGGCATGATGACACCACATATCCCATAACATGATCATAACCCAAGTTTAGAATCCTCTCTTTCCTTGTTACCTTCGGCCGATCACAAACAACCACCACATCCACAAGCCTCTTTCATACAAATATGTCCACACCTTATACCAAAAAGCAATTGACAACTTTCCCAATACCTCCCAATGATGATTAGTTTCCCCATATGATCACCCTAAACCTTCTCCCTTGCCCATTTCTTTTCAGCCACAAAGGACATCACACAATACACACTTGTTTTGTTTGATGTGTAGGACAATTCTTGTGGCATTGATAAGTCACCATCCACCTTATACATTCCTATTTCGGCTAACATCCACCAACACACACCCATAACCATTTTTGATAAACTTTCCTTTCAAGGACACACATGTAATGGTTGTCAACTTACACCAAAAAGAACAAGAAAACAACCTAGAACCATTATTTAACTCAAGTCAACATGGGACTTTCAGCCCACAATCAAAGGGCATGCATGCCCATCATACTTGTATCAATCCATACATAAGACAACTACATAGAAACAATTCCCTATGAATGATCCTTTCCCCTTTTGATTTCTTGATATTGGTTGAGAGGTGTGGAGAGGGACAAGTGAATGTGAGTTGTCATGGATTAGCATCAAACCATGTCTTGCCTCTTAATCCTATCACAAACATAGGAGGAAGACTTGCCATAATTAACCTCCCACCCCTATAACCGATCGTGTATATAAAGGGCCAAGCATTGAGTTTTTCTTCACACACAACAAACTACAAACTCTCTTATTTCTACCTTTGGCTTCACTCTCTTTAACACTCCCTTACCTCCTCAATTTGACCCAACAACTTCCAGGATTTGCATCTAAGAAGCTCACAAGGCCAGGAGTTCCATCACCTAGACTTGAGGTATGTTATAACTCTTTGTAATGCCTAGTTTCTCTTCCATGATATCGGCCCATTTAACACCCAACCTTCGACCCTTGATGAAGTTATGATCGACCATTCACATACATGAGTTTTATAAACATAGTTCACTTATAATTGTTTCAACTATCTAAGATCACATTATGTCAAGTTACCATATCTATGTTCTATCACTCGGCCTTGATAATACACCTATAACTTGAACCATGTTTTAACATCAAAACATGACTTAAATGATCGAACTAAGAACCTATTGTTATAATCAAAACTTACATGATGTATACTCGAAGCTAAGGTTCTTGTTGGAGGTAATTATAATCGGTTTTTATCAAAACACACTGACACCCATTGTGAAGCTTCGACGGTACCTTGATAAGCATAGATCGACCGATTTTGATCCACTAAACCATTGATTTCGAGGCCCATTTTATGTGTTAGTCTCGGCTACCATACCATAACATATGATAAGAAGACTCTAACATATGTTAACACTAGCTTGGATATTATAAAAGCCTAACGTGTGTTAAAATACTCGCTTTGTTATAAACCGACCAAACGTGCTAGATTGGGAACAACTTATAGCCCATCACAACATATGGGGCCACAATAAATAACACTTTACAATGAAATGGCCGGGATTTTCGGAACCGTACATCTTACAAGTACATATAAATCAATTATAGATCGTCACGTGCACAAAAAAATGGCCCACATATACTCATACCAGGGCCCACAAATATCGGGTGAACAACTTGTGTGATAAACGAAAAGAACGTACAACTTACCATACCTTAACTATCATAGGGCAATCATTGTCAGGACGGTAGTTACCTCATATTCCAGCTTTACTAGAACACACGGACTATCATCGGGTGCGTTTCACGGCCCCGTTTTACTATTTTTCCATTTTTTGGGGATAAACATGCTTCAATCCTAGTACATTTCAATTGTGTGTTTTTCTATCATGACTATCATGTGGAACATGAGACATTTGGTTCATGAGCTCAACAGTCCTCGTACTTATATTTACACCATAACCATTAGCTATCAAAAGCCATGGAACATTTAAATAGATCTCTTGGGTTGACACCCACACTCTTGGTTAGTCGCTCTAACCGGTTACATACAAATGAGTGTTAGTATTCTACTATACATACATTGTCTTTAGTGTACAATGCGCGAAGCACAACAGTGAAGAGGTTTGGTAACGGGACTCAAAGTTTGCACAGTAATCATTCACTTAGCTAGCCTATTATTGGTCATACACGAATTACACAAGCACTCTACATTGTACAGTAAAACCTGTGAACTCACCGACATTGTTGTTGACAAATCTTTTGTGCATGTTTATCTGGTAATAGACCATGAGGAATGGGGACTTGAGAGAGAGGTTTGAGCATGCAGATCGTGGTACCATCACGGGTTGGATTTTAATAAAGTTGGTCATGTCGTGTTTCGGTATTTGAGACAATGATTTCTAGGCAATTTTATGTTTAACTTAATTATGTATGACAACATTCATCATTTGATGGTATCATTTTAAATTACATCTTATGTGTTGCTCGAACCTTGTGTATGAAAATCTTTCGAATCATATCCCGTGTTTCCGCCTTGGCGGGGTGTGACAACTGCACACACTACAACCGGCATTAGACACGACACACTACGCCAAAATATGCTACGGCCACACTTTTTCAAAAACTACCCTGCCACACTTTCGATTAAATGTGTGGCTAAAGATCATTTTTCATATTACGAAACATTCCAGCATACTTTTTGCCACACATATTATGTATTCATGTGACCAATGTATAACAATACAAAACCTTTAGTCACACTTTAAGGAAAAATTGTGACGTTTAGTAGCCACACTAGAAAACATGTGGCCATTTATGATCTACGACCACATTATTTGTTTCATGTGACGAAAAAACACATCTGATCAAAACCTTTAGCCACATATTTAGAAAAAAACCGTGACATTTCGTAGCTACACTAGGTCAAGTATTTTATTTTTTGGGTCAATTATTTTATTTTTGATGTGTGTTTTTGATGTTTTAGACTTTTCTAGGTCAAGCATTTTATTTTTTATAGACACATAATTTTCATATTTATTTTTTGAGTGCGCCTCGAGCTTACGCCTCGGTTCGCCTCGAGGCTTACGCCTCATGAGGCGAAGGGAAAACGCCTTGAGACTCGTTTCCATTCTTTTGAACTTTGGTTTAACCCATTTCACTATAACTGAAATGGACTTTGAGAATCAAACTTTCTCAAACGTAGGTCTTATAAGTAGTGCCCATGAGCTTGCTGTTTATTTATTACCAATAGTAAATAGTTAGGCATTTCATTTGCAAAATATGTCGAATGCCAGGGAGATTTTTTTTTACTTTGTATTTCGGTTGGTTGTTTGGTGTTTATTTGTATTTTTATGTTCATTTTTTTCTTTTTTAAGCAAAATAATTTTTTTTTGTCAATATGATTTGATATAGGGTTGACATTATGACATTAGTGTTCCCGTCCATCGAACGGGTAAAGTAACAGTTAATAGCAGTTATCTTTTATATCAATAACACTTGAAAATGGGGGAAATACTTTTATATATTAATTGAGCTCACTCATTTTGGTGATCATACTGTTAAAATAACTGACTTCCAAGTGTTTGAAGGTTTTGAGTGGACATATACGCCTCTTCTACATATGCTTACAGATATTCTTATGTGTGCATCATCGTTGTTACCTCACGTTTGCATTATTTGTGTACAGATCACGTATTTCTTCCATTGCATTTCATTATGAAAGTGAACTGCTTGCAGTTGCTGCAGGCCAAAAGGTCTGGATACCATTTAACTGCATTCATGTCTCTTAATATGTTTTGGTCTAAATATGCTATTTCAGTGAAGTTAACCTTATAATGTTGATGTTAGTGTTTCAATTTCAACAGTATATATAAGCTATCATACAACCCAATGCTATAAGATAGTTTAATCTTGTACTGGTAGTACAATGAAACCTTGCTATCATGTAACTTCGACTTGTTGGTAATTACTAATTTTGTTTTCTTTTTATATATTTATTTCATGATGTCCAAATACTAAAGTTAAAGTTGGTCATAATTTATTCATGTAGGACATGAAGTATGTTGCTCATACCCATCCAACCGTGTTTGAATTGATTGATGAACTATTGAAATCGGCAAGGTAATTTCAAGACGCAAACCTCTAATCAAAATTACAATTTTTAACAAAATTTTGAGAACCATTTCCATGTAAGTAGGTTTATTCGGGCTCTATTTGTTTTCAAAACAGGTCAAATGGGTAAATGGGTTAAGCAAGTAAAAATTGGTCATAAGGTATATCCATACTTGCGAGAAATGTAGAAAGTACAATTGACTAGAACATAGAAGTTTATTATGAGACGTGGCTATTTTGAGCCATTAAGTTATGAATGGACCAATTTAGGTTTTAGCTTATTTCTTGTGTATTTGCATTATATATATATATATATATATATATATATATATATATATATATATACTATATTATAAAGCATATTAGAAGGGTAAAAGTGTCTTTTACTGAAAACTCTTAAATTTGAGAATTTTACAAATTTATATGCGCAATGTACAAGTCTCCACAACACAAAGTCACCCTTTTCACTTTTCAGAAATCCTCAGTAAATCTCGGCCGTTCAAATGCCATACCACTTCCTGAGATCAATAGCAAAGAATCCCAATCCGTGTGAGTGTCCACCAACCAATCTCGGCCGTTCAAGGAGAAATTTCATCAATCTTAAAAATTTATTCAACAATAGCTCTAGGACATATGTTTTTCGCTTAAACACGGCCCACGGGCATGAACCTTATGCCGCAACGTGAAAAAAACTAAATCTAACAAAGTCACAAAAATCATTTCAGTGATGTTGTTGCATCTGATCCAATACTATAAATTGCATGAATGCTTGCAGTAGCAAAACAGAATGCATGAACACTTGTAGTAGATTCATATTTCATTCAACAGAAGATTCATATTTCAATTTTCATGACTCGTTATCCCGCCCATTTTGGAGCACCAAAATAGGGGAATCTGAAGAGTCTGTCATAAACCTTCAATTCGTGATTTTTGTCTAAGAAATCGATTTCTCTACCATATGGCACACGTGAATTGCATAAATTTGGATTGTGAATTGCATAAATTTGGATCGTGAATTACAGATGTTTGGATCGTCGTACCATACTCGATCGAAACGGTGGCGAATTCCGATCCGGTACGAAACGATCCAATACGAAAATCGTGGCCTCTTGAGCGATTAATGTGACTATGGTATGTATATTCTTAAACCATAACTTATTGTAGTCTACTGTAACTCAGCTCATCCAGTTGGTGTATTACTACTAATGAGACTCTAGAGAAGGAAGAACAACTGCTGCGATCGAAAGAGAAATAAACGAAGAGTTTTCGAAGACAACGTTTTGGTGCGGGAATTCTCAAAGAAAAGGGCAATGGGGGGGTATTGGTGGTTGATGGTGGTGGAAGCTTGCAGTGCGATATATTGGTTGGCAATCCTATATAGTGCAAGCTCAGAACAACGGGTGGGTGGGCATTGTGGTTAATGGGTGCGTACAAGACATTGATGACTCCTTACTTTCTAACTTGACAAAAAGGCCCACCACAAACCCCACTAAAACTACGAAGCAACAAAACAAATGCACCCGCATTAACGCGCGGGTATTCTTACTAGTAAGAGGATCATATCAGTGTTGAACAATCAATCAAAACTCCATTTGATTAGTTTTCTGCTTTTGACATTGATCATCCTACAACCATTACCAGTATGTTTGTCCACTTAAACCCAAAATCATTATTCATTGTTCAGCACTTTAGATACATTTAAGGTAATATTAGATACTAAATAACCTATGGTCCCCGCACACGCGACACATTTCCGTATCAAGAATTGCGCAAAGCTTTATCGTAACGCGTGATTATATTGTAGTTATATGTGAGTTACAAGGTATCATATATGATTTTCATCATAATATTGATACGATGTATTAGATAATCTTTGATTATCATCACACATATTAAGTTCCTCATTCGGTAACTTAAGGTTTTGTCATTAAAGATCTAATTAAAGATACCCTGACTAAATCTAGATCTGTAAATCAATACAGCAGAAGATCAGTCAGGCCATCCCGAGATAACTATCAATATAACAACCCGAAACCTCTGATTTTGGCAATCTATCAAATGAAATTTGGGTACTAAGACCATATGCCAACCAGACGTTGATCCACATATATAAATTTTAGTCGCTACTCAATGTTTATTAATTCATTTTGTTTTCAGAGTAGTCCGACAGTCCACTGATGTACTATCATCTCCTCTTTTTCTCCAGGAAAATCATTTAGATTCTCTGTATTTTTAATTTTGATTTTTATGAAATTTTCTCCCCCTAAAAATCTAAAAATAAACATATTTTTGGATTTTTAAACTTTTTGAAGAAAAACAAAATAAAATGATATCTGATGAGATTTACTCATTGTTCTTCAAAAACGATTTTCCACTCAGATTACTTGACTAAGTATGATCTTTCTGTTAGTAAAATCATTGACAAAGATAAAAGATTTTAGATAAACCGTATTGTCGCATTTGTTGTTAAACTCTAAAACCTGAGAGCAATTGCATGAAATAGCAACGTTTTCCGGCTTCACATGTAGGAAACAGACGAGAAACACTCTCCTCTTTGTTGAATTCATTCTTATCTTTTTCAATCTAACTTTCTCAACCTTTACCTCTTCAATAAATAGCAAAAACTTAATCTCCTCCAGATATAGCAAAACAAAATATGTGAGGAAAATCAAGACTGCTTTTATATACAGATGCTCCACTATCAACTATCAAAGAACAGTTAATAGGTCTGCCTGGGACAAGCTGCATACTTGTTAAACAATTAGTAGGAGAGGGAACCCATCCCTTCATAGTGATGGGTTGTCCAAGGTCATCAATCCTTGGAATATCAATCCATTCACCTTTTTGAAAAATCAATTAGTTTTTCAATGGATTGACTTGAAGTATTAACTGTTGCGGATTGAGAAAGTGATTTGGGCTTCCAAACAAGTTTAGGTTTATTTTAGATTTCGTTTCTTTGATTTTGTTTTAATTTTTGACTTTTAGGTTTCTTGTTTGATACCTGCTTCTGAACTTTGTTTGGAACCTTCTTAGACTTAACTGATAAAGGTCAGGCTTACAGTCGGCTGTACCTCCAGAACTAACTGTTCAAAATTACTGGCCTTTGTTGAAACATCGGATTGGTCGACAGAACTTGTGAAATCACCTGATTTTCCTATCCGGCGCACAAATATCCTAGTAGAAGTTCAACTTTCCTCGATTTGAGAACCTGTGAAATAGTTTTATTTTGAGATATGTTGACAGTAATTGATATAAAATTCACTAAACTAGATGTGGGATGAGTTGGGGACGGGTCAGATGGATAAAAAAATGGTTTGGGTTGGTCCATCAACATCATGTTGTGATAATTAATAATGTATCGAATCTGATAACAAAACTACACATTTATTAAAAAAAACATAAAATGTTTTTAATTAAATGATCTAGAACATTTTAAGCATCTGAATACATACTAGGCGACTTATGAGCTGTTAACCTGTTCAACCAGCTTTTATCTATATTTGACCCTTTATCAATAAATACAACCCAAATTCACCTGTTTTCATATATGGAAATTACAGGCTCCTTCTCCGGATGTCCGTGGAATCACAAAGTATACCTTTTATTTCATACAAACTTCTATAATCTAGATCCCTTTGTTCAAAATTTCAGATTTTTATTGTGATAACCCGTAACTATCCACTACTATTTAACGAATTAATTAATATTTAAAGGTTCAAAAAATGTTTGAAGGGTCAACCCAGGATCATTTCGAGTCATGATTAACACGTATGTGTTATTAACACTTTATCCAACCCAACCACCCAGTTTGCCACCTCTTTAGTAAATGAATAAGGAGATCATTACAGACACGTCAAATAATAGCCAATTCAACAATTTAAAACCGCCATGTGAATTATTAGTAACTAAAAAAAGTCTCCTTATTACCTTGAAAGCAGCTCCTTTATTTCCAGGAGGTGCAGTTGGTAAGATTGAGGAGTCAACACTGATGGCCTGCACAAATCCTTTACCTTTTAGTCTTTCTGACACTGTAGCAGCCAAGTACTCAACAGTCAACACCAGAGTAACCAAGGCCTACCACCACCACACGTATTGGATTTGCCTTACCAAAATTTTCACGTTCCAATTTTGTTAGTTTGTCATTTACTTTCTGCATCACAATGTACAGACTAGCAGATTCAGCAGCAATTCAAAAAAGTTGTAGATGATAAAGATAACTATGCCTATAAGCCACTAATTCACCATTTATAAAAACTTACAAAAGCATCATCCAGGGTCGAGAACGGTAGTGCATATTCAACGGCACCTGGTATGATATCAAGCTTAGGTTCAGCTCCTAGAGAAAGTACCAACCTGGCTGCCCACATACAAACATAGAAATCAGCAAATGGACTAGAGGTCAAAGTAATCGTTTTCAAAAAAGAAAAAAAAATTAAAAACTAAAAACCTAAAAATAAATTTGAGGGGTTTCATACCAATCATATTCGATAACAAGTCCACTTTCTAGTTGAACAGTTCCTCCACAGCCAGATACATTAGGTCCATTTGTTCCCAAATGGTCACACGGACTGAGCACTTTCACCCTGTCCTTTAGAAACTGCACCCGAGTGTTTACAAGCAGATCTGAAAACTGGGGAGCAATCTCCCATGCATCTACTTCTAAAAGTACTCAAAATTATTTTTAGAGCAATCAGTATACGATGATCGAAATTGAGCATTAAACCACGAACGAAAGCAAGTACCTCCAGTTAGAAGTTCATATAACATAGGCTTAAAGACAAAGCGTTCAGATTGATCAACAAGGATCACCTGCAGTGCAGAAAGTATTAAATTTGTATATGATATGATCCGCAAATCTAGTGGTGATGTAAGGAAAAAAAAGAACGAATAAAGTAGCATGTTAAATTTCACCATTGTTACCTGTGGTTTCTTATCTTCAGGCCATGTGAGTGATTCCAATCTTAGAGCAGTATATAGTCCTCCAAATCCACCACCAAGTATGCACACCCTAGGCCTTTACAACCAATTAAGAATAAAGTATTTTTTAAATTATAACGATCATAAATAAACGCTAGCTGAACCATGCTTCACCGTTGGTGGTTCTGATTTTCTCTCTTTATCAGTGTAGGGTAACAAGTAGAAGAAAACCACTAGAGTTTTAAATGGAACTGATACCTTAACTGAATGAATGACAATGGAGGTGAACACTCAATATATCAAGGTTGCAAAAGGCGCTAGGCGGGCGGTGAGGTCCAGCCTAGGGACTAGTCGGGACTAGGCGAAAATTAGGCGGAATTAGGCGTTTTAGTATTTTATACGTATTTTATATATATACACACAAATTTAGGTGTTTTTTTGAAAAAATGTTAAGATATATACAGATAATATTTAGAAATACTTTGAAAATATGTATAATTTCACAAATTTACAAGTTTGGGGATAAATTGTAAAGTAATAAAGATAGAGGGGGTTAAATGTTAAAACAACAAAACTTATTAAAACCTAAAAAACCCACTATATAAGCAGCCCCTTCATCAGCCCTTCTTCTCCATTTATTCAAACGCCTCCATCAAGAAAACCCTAGCTCCAAATTTGCATATGCTTTATGTGGGTTTAATTTCTGGAAATAGAGACAAGAACAAGTCCGGTCGTGGTTTAAATCAAGGTAAGAACCTTCTTAGAAATACTTAGAAATAAAAAAAATAAAAAAAACGACCGCCTAGGACAGCCTAGGCCCGCCTAACTGCCGCCTAAAGGCCAAAACGCCCAGGAAACCGACTAGGGCTAAATTCCGATATTATCTTCAGCCTAGCGCCTAGGCGCCGCCTAGGCGGCCGCCTAGGACGCCTTCTGCAGCATTGCAATATATACAAGTAAGAAACCTATCTTGGTACCATGGCCAATATAACTAAACCCTAATCTATCTATATATATAAAAGAATTGAACTATGATGACATGGCATTCAATGGGGCAACCCTCAACCCATTGAATATGCCATGTGGCATCATGTGGTGCATTTTTTTTAATTTTTTAATTTTCTTTTTTAAATAAAATTAAATGATATAACCCCTCCTTCTCCCACAAACCCTAAAAGCCTCTCCTCATTCCTTTCACCACTCCTAATTAACGTGCTATGCCATCCAATCATTCAAGTTTTCTGCCGTCGTTTTCTTGCCACCCGCAACGTCTCGCATGTTGTGCTGCCGTTCAACCTCTTCCGATCAATCAAACCCTCTCTGGTACAAGTAATTTCAAAATCTCCTTTATTATTATATATTATTGTTTCGTTTAAAGCAGTTAAAAAAAAGCACAAATTTAATGCACATGGTAATTAACAAAACTATAGCTCGATCAGAATGCATGAATCAACGTTCTTTCTTTATTATATACTAAATCAGTACATCATGTTTCAATTATTTGAATATGGTTCTGCAATTTATTGGTTTTGTCAACATATTAGAAAGTGTTGAGATAAGAAAATTCTGCTATGTCTTCGTGAATAATTTTGCGTTTTCACAAATCAGATATGAGCAGGTGATTCAGGGTTTAACTTCATTTAATTTTCATGTTTGACAATGAGAGCAAATAATTAATATACTTGGAAGGGTTTAATTCTTAATATTGTGAATATGTGATTTTTAGAAATTATATACAAAAAATGCATGTCATCATATTCTCACGTGTTTGGATCATAAGCAAAAAAAATATCATTTTTACAGAAAGTGGCTTGATTTTAGAATATGCTAGCCTCCAAAATAGTTGAGCCGCCCTTGCAACCTACTAATATTCCAATTTCCATGATAATGTTAACCTATTTTACATGTTCCCTCATTCCTTAAAGATGAACGAACATGCATCTATGACTACGCTTAATTAGTGAGGTTTTAAAATCAAGGGTTCTAGCAATGAAGTTAGCTTGAATCCGGACGGGTCTGCTGTGACCCAGCTGCCTTCCAGCAGCAAGTACGGAATAATTCAAGTTTAATGGCGCATTTGTTTCAGGTAAAAGTTTAAAATTTCAGCTCTCAGTTGCATTTCTTTTTAAGATCCTAACTCTTAATTTTGAGTATCAGAGTGATCCTCAGTTGACAAAAATTATTCTTGGGAATGACTTGAATAAGTTACAAGATGTCTTAAGGGTTCGTCACCGCCAGAGAACTGAATATAGTCGGCAAGAGGAGGAAGAGATGGTAAGTGTTATTAAAAGTTTAAAACTCTAAGTTTCTTTACTGCAGTTATTATAATTTTGTATCCAACAAATGTGTTCATGGGATTGTTTTTCCATATCATAGGCACTACTTTATGCAGACCCTTTTGATGTAGAAGCACAAAAGAAAATTGAAGTTGCAATTCGCCAGGTGTGTGACCATTTGTTTTTTTTTCCAACCAGTGAATGTTACAATGTCTATACATGGACCTATCGTTATTACTCAAAGAAACATTATTTTTCATGATGGGTGTGAGCAATAATTATCTTTCCTATATGTTTCTGGGATATCGTAAAATCTACTGTGACATTATAAACTTTGTGTTGGAAATGTTTTGCTCTTATATCCATTAGTGAAATCACTGACGTTCTTGTCATTTTGGTTTCTTTATCCCTGTTCAACCGTGTTGCAGGTTTTTAGATTTATTTTTATTTTTTGTTTATAAGGTAAACCCCAGTTGAGAGAGATCATTTGTCGTTGAATCAATAGGGTGAGTGCTTATCTTCATTCTTAAATCATGTTAATTAGGTGAAGGATTTTACCATAGAATATGAGGAGTTTTGTAGCAATTTCGAAATCAATCATTCATGTTTAATATCAAAATATGAGGGGTTTTGTATATTTTGAGTTTAATATTATTAAAATTTGTTTGACCAGGCTCTCGATTTGAAATTGAAAGCTATAGGTGGTGAATCGAACGTTCAGTCTCCTTGTAATGGTGGTTTCCCAATTTCTTACTATGGTAAATATTATTAATATTTTGTTAATAATAATAATTACTAACATTTTTATGTTTTTATTTTGAATTTAAGCTTATGTAAAGTTTGTATAAATTATAGGTATCATGCTAATTTCGTTAAAACTGGAGATTGGAGCTGGCCTAATGTTGTTTTGGGGCACTCCATGGGTGGTAAGGTGGTTTGAGCCATTTGCAATAACTTTATCACGTCATATTAGATTTTTCAACCCCGGGACGTTCCCGGGGTAATAAGCTAGTAATGAATATGAATTCAATGAGACAAGCGGAGGCAACAGAGTATCCAACCTTTTTATCTGGCCATGAATAAGGTTTCACATCCTCTTTTGGAGAAGATTCTCTGCTCCCCACATCCTTCCCAACTGGCGCACAACCAACCAGCCTTACAACCTAAAGTCCTGAAAAATACAACCCAATCTCAATTCTTTCTGTTCATCGCTGTAGTCGTGTAATCGATCTCTTTTTGACAATTTCTGTTGACTCGTCTTCTGGATAGCATCGAGCCTTGTAAGTCTCGATTAATCTCATGTTTTCGTTCCTTTTATTGTCCGATTAATAGCCCCATGATTTCTGGGGTTATTGTTTCTTAACTAGACAACTACCAAAACATGACTGACACCACATGACCGCTACTACTTCTCTCTACATATGTCTACTTTTTCTCTACATTCTTTTTGTTGCCTCTCCGTCTACCACCACCGCCACTGCCATTGCTACAACCACCATCCAACACTGAGACTACCACCGCAACCTAACCACCGTTGTATCCGTTTCAACATATCTGAAGTTCGAATCTGTTCTCTTTTAGCAGATCGGCGTTGTTTCTCTCTCTCTGAATCACGCCATTGTACGGAAACAACCCTAGGAAGTGGCAACCAGATTCACCGGTCAACAACATGGCGACATTTTCTAGTCGTTTTGGCTATGTTTATTTTGGTCGTTTTGGCTTTTTGATCCTGGCCGTTGAGATGAAAGCAGGTAGAAATGTGGAAACATGTCGGTCATGAGATAGCTAAAGTAAAGCCCTCTCACAACCGACTTTGCTAATTGTTTCTATATATAATTGGTTCAATTGATAAAACTAGGGTTCTTAGGTTTTGAATTGGGGAAGATGAAGTTAACTAATTATGTTTAAAAACTTTTCGAAATAAAAAGCAACACAATCAGACTTGTAGATCATATGGTTGTGAGAGTCTTACTTCAGAGATGGTAGACGGTGAAGGTTGGTGGCGGAGGTGGTGTAAGAAAATAAGTTTTTTTTAATAATAATAATAATAATCAACTATTTTTTAGTAATAATAATAAAATGTTTCAAAAATGTCCCAAAGTTTTGGATTTCACATTTTGGTCACGAAGACTAACAAGGTTAGACCTCTGTTAGTTTGGGGGTGATGGAAGAAAATAAGTTAGAAGTTGGGAGTGCTATTGGCCAAAGTGAAAGTTGAGAGTATTATCCGCCAATAAGCGATAGTTGTGCTCTGGAAAAAAACGCCTGTGTGTGATCTGTGATCGTTTAAAGGTGGAGGGACAGCAGCGGCTTTTAAACTGGACATGGAGGCGCACTGTTATGACAACAGAAGAGGTAGTCGAGCTGGGCGATTTGCTTCAGCTGTTAAATAATGTAATGCTTCAGCCCGTTGCGGATTCCTGGTCATGGGAAGGTTGTGGAGCTGCTGGATTCTCAGTTAAAGGCATGAAACAAAGGATTTTTGAGGCGTCAAACGTGCAGTCAGCGATGTCTTTTACTTGGTGTAGCTGGGTCCCAAAAAGGCAGGGGTTGTGGTGTGGCGTGCGTTTTTTGACAGACTACCGACCTCGGAGGCGTTGGTTAAACGAAACATCCAGGTGGATTCTCAATTATGCAGAGTTTTGTGAGTCAGGGATTGAATCTTCGGACCACTTATTCACAGGCTGCATTTTGCTTAAGTATGGATGCGTGTTTTTGCTTGGTGTCGGGTACCGAACTGTATAGCCTTCCATGTTCGGGATGTGTTGATGTATCATCTAACGGCTTTAGCAGCTCCACGGGGTAGAAAGGCTTTCTATGGTGTGATTCTTATAGTTTTTTGGAGCATTTGGAGGGCGCGGGACAACTACATATTTAGCAATAAACAGGTCTCGGTCGGAAAAATTTTTGAAGAAGTAAAGATTATGAGTTACTTATGGATAACAAATCGCGGGAAGATGACGGACATGACTTGGGAGTCATGGGGCAGATTTGACTTGACGAGAATGGGGTAGTGCCGGATTTGTAGTGGGTCGGGTTTCTTTTGTGTTTTGTGTTTTGTATTTTGTATTTTCTTTCAGTTTGTACTCGGTGTATGTTTTCGGACTGTGTTTTTTGCTAGCATCTTGTTAGCGTATACAATAAAAGTTTTGTTGGCCGTTAAAAAAAACGATAGTTGTGAGTATTAAAATCAATTTCCCCGTACTAATAAATAGAATAAAAACAAATTTAATATTTATATACCTCAACTCTCTCTCTCTCTCTCTCAAACTCACCCACACCCACACCCTCCCTCTACCTGTTCTCCACCGTTGACACCAGGTACAACTACCACCACACACTCTCTCTTTCTCGTTCACACCTCCGTTTTTCAGTCGTGTGTTCCGGCAACCTCGTATTGGGACGACAATTAGGGATGTTTATGATAACGAATAATTGCATATTCAGGCGACCTAGGCCCAGAGACGATTGGGAGAATTGCTGTTGGTGTTGTTGCTAAGAAAATTCTCAAGGCATATTCAGAACCTTAGGTGGGTGTTGGAAATAAGGTGAATGTAGATTTAATTATAATTTAGTGAAATTATAATTATTAACTATATTCTTCATGTGGTTAATTCAAGACAAATAAAGATACTTTATGAGGCTTGAATAGAGTTTTATGGCTAATAAATAAAATTTAAGTCTCTAATTATGTGAGACTTTTCACTAGCCATAGTTCATGTATACATATGAGTCTTTGTACCTCATTTTGAGACATGAGAAATATACATGATGAAACTCTTGAAACACACATACACTAGAAACACAACCCGAATACAAAGCAGTAGCAACCAAGTTCGATTATTTTTCAGGCAAGTGGGATAGTCCGACAGTGCACCACCACTGTTTCGAATCGGTGTACCCTGGGAACAGACGAAGAATCTGTTTAAGGGAATTGTGTCAAACACAAGCCCGGTTCACTTCTATGATTTCGTTTTTCTGTTATCGTTTATTGCAGCAAGTACAGAGACTCGGAAACACGCGAGCTTCATGTACAAGAGGCGTTGAGGCGATCACAATGTAAGTTTTCTAACAAACTTAAACAGAGTAGTAAACAAATTTTCATGTTCTTCCTAAGGAATTTGGGTTCGCGAAAGTTTGTACATGTTTTCTTTGGTACATAGAATTGGATTACATTCATGATGAGAATGCAATCTTTAATCCGAAAGATTGTTTCTACAAAACGAATTTTTGATTTAATTTTCGGATTCATGGGTTTTGAGTTATATTTAGATAAACCGGACTATTAAACATTTCTAATATGTGTTTAAACATTTTTTTTTGAATTTCTAATGATAGTATTAGAAAAGACATATTAGTTGAAAACCCATGTAAACTTGGTTGATCATGTTTTCTTTCTAGTAAGCGTATTAGAACGATAATTTCAAAGTATTTGAAATGTATACATTTTCTAATAAGAGTATTGGAAAATAAAGGGTTTCAAAAATATAAGCTTTTGAAACATGTATTTCTAACAAGCGTGTTAGAATCGACGACGTTGAAAGAATAACGTGTCATGAAACATTTCTAATAAGAGTATTGGAAATAAAGGGTTTCAAAATATAAGGTTTGAAACATGTATTTCTAACAAGCGTGTTAGAATCGACGACGTTGAAAGAATAACGTGTCATGAAACATTTCTAATAAAGCGTATTAGAAATTATTATTTAGAAAATAGTAAGTTTAATTTGTAAACTTATATATTGATTTCTCTAACGGGCGTGTTAGAGATTGATGATTTTGTAAAGACAAAATAAGATGTTTATATTTCCTAACAAGTGTGTTAGAAAAGATTATTGTACAAAATAGACAAACGTGTTGGAAATTTTATTTTGGAAAATTTTGTGAAAATAAAAAAGTTACAAACTTATTTTGTTTTATTGAAGGTTTTAGTAAAATACTAATTAAAAGTCCAAAGTTGAAACTTAAAAATAATAACAATATCATTAAGATGGGTCAAATATTCTTAAAGGTTTTAATGGGGTGTTTCAACTCATGGGTTTATGGAGAATTGGGTGTGTCAACCTTTTCCAACATTAAACCAGTTTGGTTAAAATTGACGGTTTCTAACGAGTGAGTTTGAAACGGGTATATTTTGGAAAATTCAAAGTTAATACCATTTATGTAAATGGTTTAATTTTCTAACGAGGGTGTTAGAAACGGTTTATTTTATATAAACCAACAAGGTCTAAAACGATTGTCATAATCGTGTATTTCTAACAGGCAGGTTAGAAACGGTTGAGAATATAAACCAATGACCTTTAAAATGGTTTTGGTAATCGTTTATTTCTAACGGGTGTGTTAGAAAAAGGTTTATTTGATATAACCAAAATCTATATGATGAAACGTGTAATCGTTTGCATTCTAACAAGTATGTTAGAAATGGTTAATTTTTAAACCGTATATGTTTATATGGTACACGTATAGTTTCTAATGAACAAATTAGAAATGGTTAGTCATGAAAACCATATACTCTAACAAGTGAGTTAGGAATGGTTTAAATAATAAAACTATATTAGAGTTTATGGTTTTGATGTGTAATCAAAACATAAATATGTATAGTTTATGAAAAATACTTGTGAAAGCAGAAATGTTTTGTCTGAATAAAACATGTGTTTTGCAAATTATATATGGTTTGATACTTGTATGAGAAGTATGATAACTTGAACCATATAATAGTCTAGAGAGACTATTTAGTGTAAAACAACTTATATTGTTTTGGACATATTTACTTGTTCGACTACTTGTGAGTAGTTAAGTATAAACAACGTTGTTGTTTTGAACAATGTATTGAGGGAGTACCTCGAAACATGCCACGAGACGATATAATTGCTATTATTTCGTCGAACGATAAAGTGTTAAAGAGATTAACACTTTGAGATTTGATGTTTATATATCCTTATATGAATCCGGTTAAAGATATATGTAATATGTTATATATATTTTGGATTATATTGAAATTGTAATTTGGTAAATTATAATTATTAATTGGTAAAACTCTTCATGTGGTGAATTGAAGAAAAACTCTTTAGTAGAGTTAATTTATTTATGACACTTGATTATAGTTTTAAGACTAAATTAAGTGTATAATTGAAACTCTTGAGTAGAGTTTTTAATGCCATTTGATGAGGTTTTATTTCACATGGTGAAACTCTTGAGTAGAGTTCTTAATGCCATTTGATGAGGTTTTATTAGAGTCTTAAGTCTCTAATTAAGTGACTAAGAAGAAAAAACTCTTCATCCATCCCCATTGAGATAATCATGATCAACGTGGCAAGTGTATTGAAGTTAAATGCACGAAAACAAGATATGTCATCTAATGTTGAAAGCATTTACATAGAAATGCACAAATGTAGTTTTGATGACTATAACATATGACAGGAATATATGTTATTATTCATAAGTCTTTGAGAAATATTGTGAGGTTTATTATAAAAGACTTAGAATATTGATGGACGTGTAGAGTCTCTACAAACCATCAATGTTGGTTGAACTATATGGAGGATTCGTGATATATTTTGGGAGAGTCACCCAATAAATAGTATCAACAAAGTATATACATATCACTTAGGCATATGTGAATATCATGTCGTCGAGTGTCAATCTAATTGACTTGTTGATGATGAATATGTTCATCAAAGTGACTTATATTAAGACTTATGTTTAAGTCCTAAAGAGTCAATGGTGAAGCCTTGGAGATTAAAGGCAAACGAGTCTTGATCCTAATGGATGGAATTAATTATGATTTTGAAGCATTCTTTAAACCAAGGTTTTGGAATGGTAAACAAAATCTCATTTTGTGTCTAAACTAAGACGTGAATGTTAGGAAGAGATAGTGAGTTATCTCTTAAGGCTGTGAAGAATCAGAATGAGGCATCTTCTGTTCACATGCTAAGTATTCGTAGTCTAAAGCATGCTAGACTAATACTTGTTAATTTAGATGCTCCACGAAGAATAAATTAACTTTGAACATTCAAACATATGTGACGACATAAGAATGAATTTTGTAAAAGCAAATATATAATTCATTAAAAGGATGATCCGAAAGGACCGAATAAATAGTTCATTGGTTATGATACTATTTAGCTGAATATGAGGAAAACTTATATAGCTCAGAAAACGGTTCGTGTGAGAAATATGGGTTGATTAATATAATGGATGACCTCAATAAACACAAAGATATAGACAGTCTCTATCTTATCACGGGTGTCTAATGTCATCATGAGTGATATTACTCAAACTCAATCAAAGTGCAAGCAATGTGGGGGAAAGAGCCATTTAAGAAACAATCCGTAAGGATGTAAAAATGGCACTTGAGAAGTTTTCAAACTACATATGAAAGGAAGAAACTTTCATCACCCCATTTGGTAGTTATCCAATAAACACATAAGTGTGGAGGTGACTTGTATTTGAAAATAGAAGGTTTGATATAAACGGATGTGATTTTGGGAAGTACAAATCACACGAACCTAGAACAGACTTGTTATGAGTCAGTCCTATTATGTGGACAAAATTCTTGAGAAGTTCAATGGAAATGACTCTAATGTGGCTAGAAATTTCATTGACACGAGTCAATGTCTAGCTAAGAATCAAGGTGAGCCTGTTAACCAATTAGAGTACTCAAGAATTATTAGCAGCCTGATGTATCTGATGAGTTGTATCAGACCAGACTTAGCAAGCAAGCTAAGTAGATACACGAGCAACCTAAGTTCAATTCATTGGAATTACGTGACACAGGTGCTTTGGTAATTAGGATACATACGAAACTACGGGCTGCAATATAAAAGATATCCAGCAGTTGTTGAAGGTTATTATGATGCCAATTGGATATCTTACACGAATGATTCCAAGGCAACGAGTGGGTATTTGTTCACACTTGGAGGTGTTGCGATAACATGGAAATCATCTAAGCAAATTGTTATTGCTAGATCCATGATGGAATCAAAATTCATCGCTTTAGAGGATGAATTGGCAAAATGGCTACGTCAACTTGTTAAGGATATACCTAGGTGGCCGAAGCCGGCATTGGCCTAATGCATACGCTGTGATAGTCAATCGGTAATTGGCAGAGCTCATATCACAATGTGTATCAGTAAGAACAGGTATATAAGACGTAGGCATAATACGGTACGACAACTAATCTCTACAAGAGTTATCACTGTTGACAATGTGAAGTCAAAGGATAACATCGCGGATCCGCTAACAAAAGGCTTAAGCAGAGAGTTAGTTCAGAAGTCGTCAATGGGAATGGGACTAAAGCCCATGAAAGGCTAAGTTTATGCGAAGGAAACCTAACTCAGCTGACTGGAGATCCCAAGATCTGAGTTCAATAGGACAACCTAATTGTATGAACTGGCGAAGGTCACTGTGGGGGAGAGTTGGTGAAAACCCCACGTTTTAAAAGGGAGTTTACTATAAGATTTGATAAGCTTCCTAGTCCATTCCTAAGAGTGACAAGGTTGAGGTTAAGCATATGGCTTTTAATGATTTGACTAAGGTAACCAGTCCCAGTAGATCACCTGTGTGAGAGAGAAGTGGGGTCGCTTCGAAGGGTATTGTTGGGGCACAATACTTAAGAGCTCTCGCAGAACCAGGCACGTGTCCATGACCATAACGGACACAACTATGAGGACTTGACGTTGTCAGGGAGAGTCTTGTGTGAAGCGTATTGTCGTCCACACAAAAGGCAGACGAGTTCAAAGACATCGCGTTCTACTTAGAGCTAGTGGGCTAAGTGCGTTTCATAAGCGAAGGTTCAAAGGGTCACACCTACCTATCGTATGCATAACTCAACTGTTGAAATTTAATCGGAATGAGGTTGTTTCTGAGTATGACTCCTATTCATGTGGGGGTTTGTTCGAAATATGCGTGTTTTGATAAATCTCCATTCATGTGGGGGATTGTTGGAAATAAGGTGAATGTAGATTTAATTATAATTTAGTGAAATTATAATTATTAACTATATTCTTCATGTGGTTAATTCAAGACAAATAAAGATACTTTATGAGGCTTGAATAGAGTTTTATGGCTAATAAATAAAATTTAAGTCTCTAATTATGTGAGACTTTTCACTAGCCATAGTTCATGTATACATATGAGTCTTTGTACCTCATTTTGAGACATGAGAAATATACATGATGAAACTCTTGAAACACACATACACTAGAAACACAACCCGAATACAAAGCAGTAGCAACCAAGTTCGATTATTTTTCAGGCAAGTGGGATAGTCCGACAGTGCACCACCACTGTTTCGAATCGGTGTACCCTGGGAACAGACGAAGAATCTGTTTAAGGGAATTGTGTCAAACACAAGCCCGGTTCACTTCTATGATTTCGTTTTTCTGTTATCGTTTATTGCAGCAAGTACAGAGACTCGGAAACACGCGAACTTCATGTACAAGAGGCGTTGAGGCGATCACAATGTAATTTTTCTAACAGTGCGTTGAGTTAGTTTTGTATACACAGACATACAAATACACTCTACTTAGAGCATCCTTTCAATTATCAAATTTTAGTGTTTGGATATATTGATTGTCTTACTATTTGTGCATTGTGTGTCAAATATGTCACTGGCAACTAAATTATTTATTAAGAGGAAACTAAGATTACTGGATTACATAAATCTATCCATGCAATGCAATTATATGAATCAAATTATTCAACATCATATTATCAGTTTCACAAAATTTCAAGACCCATTTGAATCCTAAAGTGGTTATATCTGTGTTCAATTTCACAAAATTTCAAGACCCATTGTTACCAATTGAATTGAATCCTTAAATTTGTGGTAACAGGAGGTGGAGGTGGCGGCAGGAGATGTTGGTGGTGGCGGTGGCGGTGACATGAGGGTTTTGGCTAATAAAAATTGGGGGAAATGAAAAGGTGGAGTAAAGACTAAAATACCCTTAGCTGCCTTGCACATGATCAAATCTAACACTAAAAATTAACTGGGTTAGGGCAAAAGGACGTAACGTGCAAGATCTATAAACAAAAAAGTATAAATTCTATTAATTCTAAAGGCAAAGGATATCCGTTGAAACTTGGTATAAACGTAAAGGACAAAACTTGTAATTCAGTCGAAGCAAAAAATGTGCACCTCCTTTCCCTATAATGCAAGTCATTTTAGAAGAAAAAAAAATTGAATATAATATAATGTTTGGAGTATCACAGCTGTTGGGAGGAGATTAATTACTTGCGAAACAAGTAACCCGACTGGTTGAACAAAACGAACAAACAGCAGCTCCCACTGATCTGACTTGAATCCATGTTGACCTGCTGCTGACTCACAGCTGTAAGTTGGACAGGCAGGACAGCAGCAGCAAATCTACTACACTATACTTGTATGATCACAATCTGCTAAAGATGGGGCAGCTCTACAGATTCATGAAAATGGGAACACAAACACACACTCGAATCACTGTAACAATCTCACACGCACAGACAAGAAAATTAGAGACACCAGATTGACGAGTATATAAAGATGAGATGCAGAACAGAGTTTTGTATCACTTCACATTTTGGACATTGTGTTTGATTAATTTAAAAGTTCTGGGCTTATTATATGGGTCAAATATATACTGCTGCAACTAGGAACAAAAAGTTCTGGGCCTTGTGCCAGCTGAGCAAATCCATTTTTTTATATTAATCATTCACCTATTGAACCACCCACTACTTTCCTTCAAACTTCTTTTTCAATGGTTGTTCTTACTGAAATTACTGAACAATCTTCCTCTTCTTCTTCTTCTTCTGTTTCTTTATCAAGTTACAATTATGATGTATTTTTAAGCTTTAGAGGTGAAGATACTCGCTCTAATTTCACCGATCATCTCCTCAAAGCACTGCAAGAAGCCTCTATCGACACATTCTTCGATGATGCAGAGATCCAGATCGGAGACTTTCTGAAACCAGAACTGGAGAGTGCGATTAAGTCATCAAGGGCTTCTATTATCGTATTGTCCCCGAATTATGCTACTTCAACGTGGTGCCTTGATGAACTGGCACTCATCATGGAGCAGCGAAGAACCTCCAAACATATTGTTTACCCAATCTTTTATCATGTTAAGCCTTCAGATGTCAGGAAGCAACGAAACAGCTTTGGAGAGGCTATGGCAGATCATAAACAGAGGATGGAGACAGAGTCAGATGAGGAGAAAAGAAGTGAATGGGCTGAGAAGATTGAGAAATGGAAGAAAGCCCTAACCGAAGTTGCTGATATGAAAGGGGAGGAAGCCAATGGCAGCAGGTACTTTAACACACTTTCTTCTTTGCATACTCGAAAACATGTATATGCTCAATTTAGTTTAATTAATGATGAACTATTTAGGTTTTGTTGCATAGGATTTGGAATTTGTCATCTACTACATGTACTGTACATATTATGTGTTTAGTTCGGGAAAAAAATTGTGAATGTAATGCATTACGTACTCTTTTATATAATTTAGTGAAATTAATGATTTGAGTCACTTAATAGCAGAAGTACAAATGATTTGAGCTCGTATTTTTATTTAACTAATTAGAGTGGTTTTTCTTCTCAATGGAATTGGTTCCAGGAGAGAGACGATACTTATTGAAGGAATTGTGAAAGAGATAAGTAGCAGATTACCTCTACACAAAAGGAGTAAACTTCCACACATGATTGGAATGGAGTCTTCCATTAGAAAAGTCACTTCATTCTTGAAACACAGATCACAGCAAACCTCTGATTTTTTAACAATATGGGGAATGGGTGGAATCGGGAAGACACACTTAGCCAACTATGTCTTTCAGTTGCACTATCGGGACTTTGAAAGAAGCTGCTTTCTTGAAGACATCGAAAGAAAGTGTACAACACAAAATGGATTGCTTGATTTACAGAAACAACTTCTTAAAGAAATGCGAGCAGGAAATTATATCAACATAAACAATGTTAATGAGGGCACCTTTAATATTGAGAACTCACTATCTATGCATAGAAGTCTTCTTGTTCTTGATGGTATAGATAAGTTTGAGCAGTTGGATGTGTTAATTGGGACAAAAAGGCCTTCACCCGGGAAGCAAAGTCATAATAACGTCTAAAAATGGTTCGTTAACAGAAAAATGCAGGTTGTTTGAAACGCATGTTCCACCAAACCATACGAAGCATTTGCTTCAAGGCCTAAGTCATAAGGAATCTATTCATCTTTTAAGCTGGCATGCTTTTGGACGCAACGAGCCCAATGTTGGTTACAAAGAGAAGTCAATGATGGTTGTAAAATATTGCCAAGGATATCCACTGGCTCTTACAGTTTTGGGTAGTTCTTTACGAAGCGAAGATGCTACATGGGAGGATATCTTAGAATCATTAGGGAAAGAAATTTATCCAGATGTTAAAAAAGTGCTGAAAATAAGTTTTGATACTTTGCCATCTGAAAAGGACAAGGAACTTTTTAAATACATTGCTTGTTTATTCGTTGGAGAAGATAGAAAGTCGACCGAAGACATCTTAAAAGCTTGTGGTATATGCAAACCATCTGGGGTCAATATTCTTATCAATAGATGCCTTCTCACTGTAGGATATTATTCAAATAAATTGATGATGCATCAACTTCTTCAAGACATGGGGAGAGACATAGTCCGCCAAGAATCACCCAAGGAGCCATGGAAGCGTAGCATATTATGGCATCATGAGGAGTGTTTGGATGTGTTGCAAAGTAGACAGGTAATTAAGTATACCTATTATCTGTACTTTGATTAATTTATCTCATGTATATACATAACTTTTTTAATCATTTGTTATTTCTTAGGGAACACCAAGAGTTCAAGGACTTGTCCTTGACATGAGAACATTTGAGATTGAAACATTGAAAGAACCAAGTAGTGCCAATATGCAAAAGTTTGGATTTAGATCATTTGCATCACACAATTGGGTTCACATACTGTTGTCAGTTATTTGGTGGCTATTTGCTTGGGTTTTAGAAACACGTTCCTCATCTTGTAAAACAAAAGGCGACTTCGAGACACTTTCTTTAAGTGAGATGCGTAACTTAAAACTACTCCAACTGAACTATGTACAATTGAGTGGATCCTACAAGAAGTTTCCTCAACGTTTAAGATGGTTATGCATGCATGGATTCCCTTTGAGTTATATACCTTCAGACATACAAATGGAGAATATGGTAGCTCTTGACATGTCTCATAGCAAACTGCAACAACTTTGGAAAACGCCCAAGGTACTAAAATAAAAGCTGCTACTTATTATGTTTGATAACTTATGGTTAAGTGTCTTTGCAACACTCTGCATCTTAATTTGTTTTATTTCTTAATCTTACAGCTGCTCAAGTCACTGAAGTTTCTGAATCTTAGTAGTTGTCATGAGCTTGTTAGAGTGGGTCACTTCTCTGGGCTCCCTCTACTTGAAAGGTTGACACTTGCAGGATGTACTAGTCTAGTTGAGGTATGTGAGTCAATTGGGAATTATTGTCCTAAACTTGAAGTCCTTGATCTGAGTAACTGCAGTAAGCTGAAAGAGCTTCCAAGAAGCATAGGAAAGTTAAATAACCTTACTCAACTTTCAATACATGGTTGTTCAAATATTGGTGACAGTATTAACATGAAGTCTCATGGGTCTTCTTCATCTACCATGGTACTGAGAAGTTCCAATTCCTTTATGAGTTCGTTACCAAGATCACTAGTAACATTGTCTCTTATGGGTTGTAATTTGTATAATGAATCCTTTCCCATGGATTTTAGTAGCCTTTCAATGTTGAAGAAGTTGTATTTGGATTGGAATCCAATTGATTCCATGCCGGATTGTGTGAGAAGCCTTAGTAGGCTGGAGACACTCAGTTTAAACAGCTGTGGTAACCTAAAAACAGTCATGTGTGCTCCAATCCAATTAAAATATTTGGAAATTGACAGTTGCCAGTCATTGGAAAAGGTAACATTTCATTCAGAACTATCAGCTTTACCTTATATCTTTGATGATCGAACATTAATTGCCTTGACTGAGATTCAGCACAAGTTCAAAATCCAAGCTTTATCAGAAATTGATGAAGAGGTACTACGCAGTTTGGGTTGGATTAATATAGTATATTTGAACCATTGCCGGATAAGAATGTACGATTTGGACAGAAGAATACTTCCAGCTCAGGTGGATGTCTCTTTATATATCTTTAATTTTCACCTTTTAAAATGCATTTATAAGTTAATAAAACTTTGATGTGACACTCAGATGGTTTATGAACATGGAATATTCAACACATATCTTCAAGGGAAAGAGGTTCCAGAGTGGTTCACACAAAGAAGTAGCGGGTCATCGTTTACCTTGCAATCACCTCCTGAAAATGGTAAGATTAAAGGGATAAACTTCTGTATTGTGCGTACAATTTCAAGATATGTGTGGATGTCTGACCTTTGGAGAATTAAAATAAGGAATCTGACAAAGAACTCCTCCTGGACATACCAGCCTAGAATGTTTCTTGTTACAGAAAAGGAAGCGTTTGAAGATGGGGGTGAAGTTGATGAAGTATGGTTAAGCCATTGGATGTTTGGGAAAAATGAGTTTGAAGATGGTGATCAACTTAGCATTAGCTTCAACCTTCCACGCATATCGAATTATGCAAATGTAAGGGAGTATAGGGAGTATGGTATGAGCCCTGTGTATGATGATGGTGGAAAGCAGAAGGAAGATCCATTGGGTTATTATAAGTCATGGAAGTACATCATAGGTGGTGATCTCTCTACTTTTGAAGTCTCCCCAAGTAATTACTTTCTATACCCTAGGTTCTAGGTTTTACCAAGGTTAACAAGGTATAGGTCAGGAAGGGGTCTGTAATTGTAATTAATCCTTTTTTCCAACTTCATCAATGAAGGAAGGTGAATTTTGCTGCCTTTCTGCCTCTTGAATCCAATAAAGCTGCTGCTGGTAACCGTACTTCCATATGTTTGCTTTGTTGTTTTGCTTGATTAGGTTTTTAAATTGTAAACTCTAATAAGGTTTTATTTGTTGACTTTTTGCATTTTGGGGTTTTTTTTAATAACATTTGATGTATTTGATCAAATACTATCGATCGGTTGGATGTAATTCTGTATCATGAAGCATCGTAAACATGACTACCGTGAGGGTACAGTACAAGGGGCAAATAAAGTCTACGCTCGTTTATGTTCGGTCAAAAGTTTGTTTATGTTCGTTTGTTTAATAAATGAATGATTATGAACAAGAAATTCTGTTCGATTAGTTGAATGAACGAACACGAAAATAGGTCCCCTCTCGTTTAGTTGTGTTCGTGAACGTTCGGTAATGTATTTGTGAATGTTCATTCATTAAAGATTGTACATTTTATTTACATTTTATTTATTTTATCTTAACTTTTTGTATTCTTTAATTCTTATTTACTTTATTATTCTAACAAATAAAGTAGAAAACCCATTCCCTCCTTATTCATGCATTACTTATCTTTCCTTCTCGTTATTTACATCGTTGAATACGATCGACTTCAATTCCACAATTAGGGCTTTAAGTTCCAGCGTCTCTGGCCTTTGTCGCCTTCGCCGATTTTGTTTGTGTTCCTTTGAGTTCATGAACACATTCATTTCCTTAATGAACGAACATAAACATAAAATCTAGTTAAGTAAATGTTGATGAACCGTCCGTGAACACTTTATTTCATTAACAAACGAATACGAACAAGTGCCGGTTCGCTCTCATTTAGTTCGTTTACAGCCCCACATATCATTGAACTAAAATTCGTCTCGACAGTGAAACTTCATTTAAATCGTGTTCTTTAAGGTATCTTGGAAGGTTTTTCCAATGCAATTTTCCATTGATTTCTTCCATATTCTTTCATTTTAAACGTAAAGGACATGTTTTGCACCGGGTCAATTTTTAAAAACTTCATATATTTTTGTACAAGAACCCCACAAGGTTACAAATGAAAGAAAATGTATCCTAAAGATTTAGAGCCAAAGAAACCACATAGCAATGATGTTAATACGAAATGGTGGCATAAAGGAGGGTAATACCTTATATGAATTATATATCACTATGATTTTATGAACACAAGTCAAATTTAATTTTCATTACAGAAGAGAGTTTAAGAATCTGAAAGAACTTTGGTGATGTTACTCTGCACTGTTGCAATGGAATCTACTGCAGATTTTGCAAGCCAACTTATCCCAACTTTAACCCGGTGCTCATTGGTTGGTAACCTGATCAAGTAGGCTAGTTTCCTAGCTGCATTTTGTCACACAAAAACACCATAATTCAATCTATGAGGTTTGATGACAAGTAGCAGTTGCAAAATGAATGGGTTGGATAATGGGTAAAAATGTAATATTAGGTGTTGGTTTGAACAAAAACACTTTTTTGTCCAAAACTTTCTGAATAAAAACAGAGTATATTATTTCATTAATAACCTAAAAATTGTTGGTTTTAATGTTTTCACTTTAAGAAAATAAATGGGTCAAAACTGTCACCTCTACCAAAAGACAAAATGCAGAATAATTACCGGCATGGCCAATGGGACCCTCCAATGTTAGGCCCTCAATAAAACTTGGTGTAATGGCAGCATCATTTCTCCCAAGGACCATCATCTCACCCAAATTCTGAAATCTGTACACAAAACAAAGAGTAACATATGTATCGGATATTTAAGTAAAACAAAAAATGTGTGATATAGTATTCGTGAGTTGTGATTACCAAGCACCTTACTGATGCGGCAAAGTACAACAAAGCAACTTTTCATAATACTTTGGTCTAATGAAAATTGCAACATTTATTTTTATTTATTGTTTTAAAATATAAAAAACTATATGTGGTATTATTGTAAATAAATGCATTGAGTTAACCAGTTCCATATTTGTCTTTATCAAAGGTTTTTTTAGACATTAAAAGCAGGCAAATATTTTCATTTAAAATATGAAAGTGGTGTTTGAGCATCAAACCTAAATGGCAACAGTGGACGGTTGTTAATAGCAGCCCAAATGTTCCAACCAGCAAAATCAGCCTGCTGAAATGCAACCTACAAAATCATGACAAATTAAATACTGCCTCTTAGCTAAACTGACAGGCAAGATTTCAATCCAATATTAGCTAGAGGTAGCAATTTATACACTTTTACTAATGTCTGAGTCCAGTCAAATGGGTAAAAAAGTTGGCTAAAAGGGAAATTGGTCAGATGGGTCAAGCGAGTCAAAATACGTCCAAATTATTTAAAAAGAACACAGAAGTTTAAGAAAAAAAAATGGTTCGGGTCAAATAGCACACTATGACCTGTTACTGAATTCGGTCAACCCACACATTTGCCACCTCTACGTTTAACATGTTCTTATCTATGGTACCTGTGCAGTGGCTGGAAGCACTTTTCCTTTCGGGTCTCTTAAAGCAGAAGAATCACCAACAGCAAATATGCGTGGGTGGCCCTTGACCTGGAGAGTTTCATCTGTTTCTGCTTGTCCTCTACCCGTAACAGGAAGCTCAAAAGGCCAACCATTTGGTTCTAATTGTGGTAGTAATGGTTTATTTCCAACAGTCCATAGAACCAGATCAGCTTCTATGAGTTGTGTTTTAGCACCCTTTTCAGTGGGCTGTACCTCCAGAACTAACTGTTCAGGATTACTGGCCTTTGTTGAAACATCGGATTGGTTGACAGAACTTGTGAAATCACCTGATTTTCCTATCCGGCGCACAAAATATCCTAGTAGAAGTTCAACTTTCCTCGATTTGAGAACCTGTGGAATAGCTTTTATTTTGAGATATGAAAACTCACTAAAGCTTAGTCTCAATCTAATCTTGAGGCAATAGGCTATAACTAGATGATGTGGGATGAGTTGGGGGACGGGTCAGATGGATTCGGGTAAAAAAAAGACTTTACAAATTTGTCAAAATGATTTGGGTTGGTCCATCAACATGTTGTGATGATTAATAATGTATCGAATCTGATAACAAAACTACACATTTATAAAATAAAAAAAAACATAAAATGTTTTTAATTAAATGATCTAGAACATTTTAAGCATCTGAATACATACTAGGCGACTTATGAGCTGTTAACCTGTTCAACCAGCATTTATCTATATTTGACCCTTTATCAATAAATACAACCCAAATTCACATGTTTTCATATATGGAAATTACAGGCTCCTTCTCCGGAAGTCCGGATGTCCGTGGAATCACAAAGTATATCTTTTATTTCATACAAACTTCTAGAATCTAGATCCCTTTGTTCAAAATTTCAGTTTATTGTGATAAACGTAACACTCCACTACTATTTAACGAATTAATTAATATTTGAAGGTTCAAAAAATGTTTGAAGGGTCAACCCAACCGGATCATTTTGAGTCGTGATTAACACTTATGTGTTATTAACACTTATGTGTTATTAACACTTTATCCAACCCAACCACCCATTTTGCCACCTCTTTAGTAAATGAATAAGGAGATCATTACAGACACGTCAAATAATAGCCAATTCAACAATATAAAACCGCCATGTGAATTATTAGTAACTAAAAAAAAGTCTCCTTATTACCTTTAAAGCAGCTTCTTTATTTCCAGGAGGTGCAGTTGGTAAGATTGAGGAGTCAACACTGATGGCCTGCACAAATCCTTTACCTTCTAGTCTTTCTGAGACTGTAGCAGCCAACTCAACACCAGAGTAACCAAGGCCTACCACCACCACACGTATTGGATTTGCCTTACCAAAATTTTCACGTTCCAATTTTGTTAGTTTGTCATTTACTTTCTGCATCACCATGTACAGACTAGCAGATTCAGCAGCAATTCAAAAAAGTTGTAGATGATAAAGATAACTATGCCTATAAGCCACTAATTTACCATTTATAAAAACTTACCAAAGCATCATCCAGGGTCGAGAACGGTAGTGCATATTCAACGGCACCTGGTATGATATCAAGCTTAGGTTCAGCTCCTAGAGAAAGTACCAACCTGGCTGCCCACATACAAACATAGAAATCAGCAAATGGACTAGAGGTCAAAGTAATCGTTTTCAAAAAAGAAAAAAAAAATTAAAAACTAAAAACCTAAAAATAAATTTGAGGGGTTTCATACCAATCATATTCGATAACAAGTCCACTTTCTAGTTGAACAGTTCCTCCACAGCCAGATACATTAGGTCCATTTTTTCCCAAATGGTCACACGGACTGAGCACTTTCACCCTGTCCTTTAGAAACTGCACCCAGTGTTTACAAGCAGATCTGAAAACCGGGGAGCAATCTCCCATGCATCTACTTCTAAAAGTACTCAAAATTATTTTTAGAGCAAGCAGTATACGATGATCGAAATTGAGCATTAAACCACGAACGAAAGCAAGTACCTCCAGTTAGAAGTTCATATAACATAGGCTTAAAGACAAAGCGTTCAGATTGATCAACAAGGATCACCTGCAGAAAGTATTAAATTTGTATATAATATGATCCGCAAATCTAGAGGTGATGTTAGAAAGAAAAAAAAAAGAACGAATAAAGTAGCATGTTAAATTTCACCATTGTTACCTGTGGTTTCTTATCTTCAGGCCATGTGAGTGATTCCAATCTTAGAGCAGTATATAGTCCTCCAAATCCACCACCAAGTATGCACACCCTAGGCCTCTACAACCAATTAAGAATCAAGTATTTTTAAAATTATAACGATCATGATTGATAAACCTGTATGCAAAAACATAGGAATTCTGGAACCTAAGGCTTTTCTTAAACATAAATAAACGCTAGCTGAACCATGCTTCACTTTTTGGGGTTTTGATTTTCTATCTTTATCAGTGTCGGTAACAAGTAGAAGAAAACCAATAGAGTTTTAAATGGAACTGATACCTTAACTGAATGAATGACAATGGAGGCGAACACTTAAAATATGCAAGTAAGAAACCTATCTTGGTCCCATGGCCTATACAATTAAACCCTAATAATAAACTACTAATAACAACAACTAAGAAGTTTCAAGCACATCCTGAATGATAACATTATGGCTCTATAATAAACATATGAATTCACTGAGACAAGCAAGCACCATAAGAACATGCATCTAAATTCTAAAATATAAGAACAAGCAGAGGCAACAGAGTATTAATCCAACCTTATTATCAGGCCATGAATAAGGTTTCACATCCTCTTTTTGAGAAACTTCCGTGCTCCCCACATCCTTCCCAACTGGTGCACAACCAACCAGACTCGATAGTCCACTCCTTGAAGTACTCCCAACCAACAATGAGCATGAACGAAATTTCACCAAAGAAGAGCAGTGGAACATTTTTCCCCAACAAACAACTCCACCTGAAATTCAAATAAACACAAAAACTCTTCGCTTCATCATTTTTTCTTAAACCCCAATCTCCTTTTCTTAAATATAGAATTACTCCCTAAATCTATATTGTCAGGGCTCAACCAGGCGTTCGCCCAAGCCCAGTGCAGCCTTGTCGTTTCGCTTCAAAAGCACCACTTTCAAGCCCTCAAACGCATTTTTCAGATTAAGTTCCTATGGAATTCCGACCAAAAACCGCCTAATCTAAACAAGTCTAAAACAAATACATCAACCCTAACAAACCATGAATCAACCTAAAACAACCAAAACTAGCCCTAAAGAAGCCTTAAAACATGTCCAAAATCCCTAAAAATGCACTTTATAGTATACCCCTCGCCTAAAAAAGCCCTCCCTTTTTAAGCGCCTCTCAACCCAAGGTTGACCATTTTATAAATACGCCTTTGACAAGAAACATTAACTACGGATTCTGAATTAAATTCTGAAACCTAACTTAGAATATTTTAGAAGACGTCACTAGCGACATGTGAAATCTGCATTCCTTGCCAATTATCTGTATTTGAATTAAAAGTATGGATAAAGGCTAAGTGTGGAATCTAATTATAACCTAACTGTTTACTTATAACTTAAGTGTTAGAATCTAATATCAACAACTTGAAGAATTGAATTGATTTAATTAATTCCAGAATAGGTCATCATTTGATAAATTGATGTTTATAAAGAAAAAAGAAAAAAAAAGAAAGAAAGGTTACGATTGAGAGGAGGGAGGAGCGCTGAAGCATTTAGGGCTGAGGCTGCTGCATTCAGATGTGCCATTGCAATTGTAATAATAATAATAATACGTGGATTGCAGAGGAAACGATGATGAAGAAGAAGATGATGAATATAGATGTGGTGACTGGTGAGTTCACTTCCACGTTAAAGCACACACATTATTGTGTTTCTTCTTTCTACTAATATTTTTTTATAAAAAGAAAATCCACATCACTATTTATATAATCCACGTCATGTTTAAATTTTTTTTTTTAACGGCCAACAAATATTATTAAACACCAAGCTAGCGGGAAACTAGCAAGAACCACCCGGCATAAAGGAAAAACAAAAGAAAAGCACCCATAGACTACATGATCATACAATCTAAACTACATGCGATAAGTTAAACCCACACCACTTCTCCCATTCCAGCCCATTCAATCTCGCTCTCGTCTTGATCCAAGTGAAGCTAAGCGTTTTTATATCGCCAATAACCTTATGTAGTGAAGGCTGGATCTGTTTGAAAACTAACTCGTTCCTGCAGCCCCATATACGCCACAAGGTTGTCAGACAAACGGCATAAACGATCTTCTTCCACCTCATTGAACCTATGTTTAAATTAATTAATATAAGAATAAAACTAACATATTCGTAACTAGTTTATTTTATCAACTAGATTTTTTCCCTGCGCTAGTCGCTACACAGCGGTAGTTTGATTTTTGTCATTCGTCTCATAGATTACTATTTGTTTCATAGTCTGTCATATGGGCTTAGTTACCAAAGTACTGAGCTAAGAGCATCACAGTAAATCCCTCATCTCCATCTCTATAATTACACTAAAAATCACTACTTTTCTCTCTCCTTTTTCTATTTAATAATACTTATTCTATACTTTTATCATTACCTTTTCTCTCTCCTCTACTCACAACCACTTTTAAAAATATTAAAAAATTATAGAGGGTGAACAGTGTTCCATCCAAATTTACTAATGAACAGTGTCTCATCTACATATTTTCTCTCCCCTCTACTCACAACCACTTATACCCACTCTATATAATATAGATGCCCCCCTCACATTATTATGGAGCATCTATTGTGAATGCTCTAAGTTACAAAAAGTGTACAACATGTTCCTTGCATGCTCTATTTTGTCCTAGTCATATGATATACTATGAAGAATTTGTTACAAAACATGATACTTAAGGGTTGTAGCCTTGTGTTCTTTGAAATCTCATGCTATGTTTCTTTGTTTGCGTTTAATCGTTGAGCCAATTAGTTTATGTTCAAGGAAAAGTAACAGTACCCAAATCAACCCATGTATAAGTAGCATTACTCGAATCTACCCATTAAAAAAACTCGTCGAGCGACTTTTACCGTATTTAACCTGTTTGAAAAGTTGGAGGTTACCCAAATCATCCCGCTTATAAGGAAACATAAAATGACCTACTGTTCAATATAATCATTAGAAGTGATTCACCTGATAAGGTGATAATGTATATCCTTTCCCGGACGTGCTTTACAACCAATCAACTACAAAGTGCTCCGAACAATAGGATTGGTGTATCAGAACGGCGATTCATCATAGCATATTATTATTGTACCTAGTTCTTACACTGAAGGTACCTCTTCGATGCCAGTCCCGAATATCAGGCTCAGAGTAGCGTGTCTGACGCTGAGTTGACGCTTGCAAAAGAATTATCATATATAAGAATAACCTTTCAAAAATAAAAAATATAGAAGTAAAGCTAAATACGAAAATCGAATACTTACATTTCCTTCCGAGTTGGTCCAATTTTAGGCCTCTCCAAAAAAAATCAATTTCAACTTGCTTGACTTTAAGAATAGCCTCAGGGTCCCTGAGGCTATTCTTAAAAAATCAATTTCAACTTTGCTGTAATGTTTATTAAAAAAAGATTTTTTTAGAAATTTAAATAGTAATTTTGTTAGACATTAATTGCGATCATTTATTTGTAATAGGTTGTAGACATCCCTGACTCAGGGATGTCTACAACCTATTACAAATAAATGATCGCAATTAATGTCTAACAAAATTACTATTTAAATTTCTAAAAAAATCTTTTTTTAATAAACATTACAGCAAAGTAAAGGATTGAGCTAAAAGCTCTAAGAGGATATATAGCTTAAGATGATGCAAAACGTATTTCACTCCACATCTGGTGCCCTCTCTTTTGAAGATCTTTAATTGAATCCGTATCCGTATATATGCCAAGAGTCTTTTTCAGCATGATTCTATATCAATATCCGATTGTATATCTTCCTTGATATTTTCTCCCGATATGAACAATGAGTATTATTAACCACGTTCTATAATCTAAATCTCTCTTTGTGTATATAGAAAACCCAGCTATGTAACACCTTCGATCTGTTCCAAATATAAAGATAATATTTTGAGCAAAAATACTATTATATCTCGAAATCTCGGGTCAAGTTAGTAAAAGAATAGTTTGGAATCTATCTAAAGAGACCGAATTCTTACTCAATCGATTGAGCAACAATATTAATATCATTTTAATCTTATGATTTGAACAAGTCAGAAAGATTAAAAGATTGGACTATTATATTGAATTTTTTTGAACTCGAAAACATTAAAGAATGGTTTCATCTCTATGAAACAAATTCAAAAGATTGAAGATCTATTCCGTTAGATTCAGATCAAGATGTTCGTCTCCAGAATAATATAATTTCGAATCCAAGAGAAAATAAAGATCAGAATAATGTGTGAATGACACATACCTATTGTGATTAAAATAAACAAATACTGGAATGTTAGGTGAGGTGGAATAGCAATTATGGTTGCAAACATAATTATGAACGCCACAGGCACAGGAACATTCAAGTACGAATTTATTGAGATCATAATATGTTTGGGTCACGAACATATTAAAAGAAATTATAATAAGAATAATAATAAGAAATCTAAAGCCTCAACGTATTGTATACGGAGAATACGACCATGTAATTGGCATTATAGTCGGAATTTCCTTCGTGAAATAAGACTAAAAAGATATTCACAGAATAGAAATCATCGAGTGTTTAAATTCCGTGAATCAAAGAGATCAGTTTATTGATTTTTGATTGCCAACCAAAATGTAAAACAAACATATTCATCAGTTTTAATATGGATGTTTCTACAACAATGATAAGTCAAACTCTTTTGACTTAAGAAATAACAACCGTTCCTATATAAGAACTCGTATAAGTTTAGATAAAATCAAATTGGTAAAACGGTCAAGTGTTACCAAGTTGAAAATCACGAATAAGAAGTGATGGAAGAATTGTTAAAATCCCGAAAAGATAACCGATAGAAATCTATATGGATTCAGAAACCGGAAATGGTGGAAGTCCATGATTTAATCGAATATACCAAAAGACGATTAGATACCAAATGGAATTACGTAAAGTTTCGAATGGTATAATCGAAGTGAAAACGGAAAATGAATAGAATTATGCTCATTTTTCCATTGAAACTCTCTAGCCAAAGAATGGTGAACTCCCTGTTCTGAGTTAAAGGTTGTGAGAGATATTATAAGAAATCACTGTTCTGGCAAGAACTACCTATGTTTACATCCCAATAAGATAAGCTTTGCTTATAATAAGTTGGATCTAGGAACTATGACAAGTTGCCTATACATAAGTCTTATCAGATTGTGTTCACAGACACTCAGAGTATAGACTTTAATAGAATATATAATAAGAAAGAATTATTCCAAACAAGTGTATATCATGAGGATAATAGACTTATAGTGCCTGCTATAGATGATTATCAGTATTCACTTGGATATTAAAAGAATATAAATCGATAATAAAAAGAATATAAATTGATAATAAAAAGAATATAAATAAACAAATAAAAGAATATATTAATAATTCAAAGAGACATCATATATGTCAGAATAATAGAAAGGCATTGAAAATGCCAAATATTATCAGAAGGCACCAGATATGCCAGAAGAAATAATTATCAGAATAAAAATATATTAAAAGAAATTATCAGATAAGAATCAAAGTAGTAAGGAAACGACTATAGATTATTAAAAAGAAATTTTTAATAGAAATTATATATCTAAGAATATTTTTATCGAGAGTGTCAAGGAATCCCGAAGCAGTGTCAAGAAGGAATTATTACATAAATACTTAACGCAATAAGTATTCCTTTATTAAATTCTAAGTGATGATTCTGAGAAAGAATAATTGATGCACTGTCATAAGAATTTTAAGTCAAAGAATCGTAACGACGACAGTTACAAGTACATCAAAGACTATAAAGAAGAAATTACATATATTGATTGTAGAATCATGAAAGACTTCATTTACGATAATACAAGAGAAAGTCAAATAATATGTATAAAGAAACAATGCAGTCAATCATCAATGAAATAGTCAGTAAGATTTAGTATCAATGATTTAAGAAGAATCTTAAGAACCGATTTTCGTAAGTCAAGATAATGAAAAGGAAAGGTGATATGAATTCAATCTCAGTTGAATCATTATCAAAGAAAGATGAATTAGAATATAATTCAAGAATCTTTCTTAAAAGACTCATCGATGCTTATACATTTCATCTCTCCAGGTATAAAAAGGAATTGTTGAAACCGTATAATTCAACAAGTTTGATTAGTCTTTTCCTACACCTTTTGGTTCTAATTAGACGCATCTGACGGTCTGAGAAACTTCCTGACTGTATACTAATAGAAGTATCGACCAAATAGTCAACCATATTGCGGTGATATAATAGAACTTACAAGATAGAATTTGTAAAGAGATATAATCGTTTCTACCCTTTGAGAAGTCAAAGATACACTAATGGTAAATTCTAAGTTAAATCCAGAAGAGATTCGTTTGGATCCTATTCATTGTCATCTTTGTCAAGATATTAATGACAGGTTTAAGAATTTTGCAAACATCTCTCGACGCTATCCAATGATCTATCCTTATAGATAAATCCGGATATCAAACGATCAGTATATCATATCGATTTGAGACTCTAGTGATGTTTACGGGAGGTTTGTAAGTCTTTCAGAAGAAAACGATTATAGTCTCAAAGTATGTTTAAATTCTCTTTATATAGAAATAATCTTCGATTCATTTCTCATCATAATGAGGAAAAGATAAGAAGAATACTAACATATTATATAGAAAATATCAATCTATTAGGAAAACCTTAATAGTCACACCAGAAAAATACAGATAATCCATGTATCCGAATTAAACATGACTATTGAAAGGTTAAAACGTGATTAGCAAAATGATCAAAATGTATTATTACTGTGACACCCGGCATGTTCGGCTTAACATTTTGAAAACATATAAGTCTACCTTAGCGGAAAACAGTTGTTAACATACTTGACCGGGTCAGTTAGGTCGAGTCAGGCTAGGATTGTCCAGGGTTCAATGATCGGGAAGATCATTGGGGGAGTCAGGCTAGGATTGTCCAGGGTTCAATGATCGGGAAGATCATTGGGGGAGTCATTTGGTAACCACACTAGACTTGGGTCCCATTGTTGGTGAAATTACACGAACTGAATTAAGTAGGACGATGTGATACGTGAATACGTGCTATAAAGGTGTGAACATGATTGTATGTACTTATGAATGCTTAACATATGTTAGGATAAGTTTAAATACGTTTAAACAACAAAACTGGAAAATCTGAAAAACATGGATTCTGGTTCGACCACTTCGAAAGGGGCGGACCTGGGAAGAGTCCCTGGTTCGACCAAATGGAAAGGGTCGAACCTGGGATGGTCCTACATTCGACCCTATGAAAAGGGCGAACGTGGAAACAGTATAAATACCATACTTTGTCATTTTTCACCATTTCACAAACCTAGACACCTCTAAACACTCTCTAACGATTTTAAGCACTGAGGAAGGAGTTTTTGCTCTTCTTTTTTCATAAGCTTACCTACAAACATCATCTAATCAAGAATCCAAGGTGTGTTCTTAATCCAAAACCCTTTTTGATACTTTTTGATTCATTTTCAATTAGTCCTAAATGTCCAGATCTGTTTCAAGGATGTTTTTTATGAATAAAAACCTATCAAACACCTTTCTAAACAAAACCTAATCATTTAAGATGTGTTAATGGAATATTATGTGTTGTTATGTGTTCTTCATTGGTTTGCTGCTGTATAGATGATAGAAACATGATCTAGGTCTGGTATTAATGGTGGTTTATGCTTGGTTTGAGTTATTATTGGGTGAATGTTGATATTATGTTAGTTTTGGGGATTTTGATAAATCTAGGGTTCACTATATGATAGGAATATTGATAAAACGATTTGGGGGTTTTCATAAACGAGTAAAACAGAGTATTTTGAGATGAACATGAAAGGATTTCAACAAGTTTCCAAATCAGGTAAAGTTTTCATGCATGATGTGACATTTCCATAATCTTACCAGTTTGGGTAAGTGTCAAAACAAACTGATTTTGGAGTATATTTGGTAGGGTTTCGTAGGGATATGTTAACCATACTTGACTGCAGCATTTCGTGATGTTTTCGGATCGTTTTGATGCGTTTTGTGAGATTTGTGGCTGCAGGGGTCGAACCTGGCCACATTCGAACCCACGTGGGGTCGAAAGTGGAATCCAGGGGTCGAACCTGCAGCACTGTGGGTCGAACCAACCTTTGTTAGGTCGAACGTGGAATTTAGGTTGAACCTGGAAATGTTGAGCCACCTTCGACCAGTATTTGGGGCGAATGTGGAACTATGGGGGCGAAGGTGACTCAAAAAGGGGCGAATGTAGTCCAAAAAAAGGTCGAACGTGATGCAAACTGGTCGAACCTGGACTTAAACTGGTCGAATCTGGACTGTTAAACACATGTTCGACCCTACGAATGCAAGAATGGGATTTTTGATGCAATCTAAGTGTTTTGTGCTTGAACCTTGTGTGTAATCTGTGTATACTTGATTAGTTAGTGTAATGGGTCACCAACGGGATGTCGGGTCAGTCTAGTGTGTCGATTTAGTAGTCAACGTGCATTAAAACATAACTTGAACACGATCTGGACAATCGAGGACTAGATAACCTTATGGTTATTAGTCGAGACACTTATATGAACTTTTTGATAGATATCCAGTAGTTGGGACTATCAAGGACGTAGCTTTATTCTTTTAATAGAAGAACGCAACCTAAGGTGAGTTCACGACCCCACTTTAACTGGTTTTACTTTTGGGGGAGAAAACATGCGTTAAACTTGTATTTTGGTAACAGCTGTCATACTATGGGTTATTTTTGGGTTACTATACGATCTTTGGAAGGCCCGGGGGAAACCATGAATGTGCGGGGTAGCAAAACGGGGAAATGTGGATAGATCTATTAGGCGTGACCTGCCCCACTCGTCGGTTGGAGGCCGGGCGGGTGCATATTGTCTCGACCGGTAACAGTATACTATCCGGGCGGCTTAAACACAAACACTTAATGGGCTAAACGCGTCAGTAATGGTTCCCAATCGTAGTAGTAACAAAACATACGCCTAGCTAGAACATACGTGCTCGTCTAAAGTGGATGTGTGAAGTTTGTTTTAAGGGAACTGTATCCGCTAATAGATAAGTTCGTTTGTTTTGCAATCGAAGACTCGTTTGAATATGTTTACATTTATGTAACGTTAGTCTTCATTATTTGTAACTTTTTTTTTGTTACGGTTTGTACTACATATTTTCCATACAAATAACCATAGTATTGTTGTATTTAATTTTAGTCTTTTTATATAATAAAAACCCATTTTCTCTACAAATAATTTTTAATTATCGGTCGTATAGAAACAACTAAAGTAGAATCGTGCGTAAAAGTACGGTTTCATCAGATACCAATCCATATAGATTACTTCTCAAGAACCAAGTATGGACTTCAAAGACATTCATTTATTCCAAATGAACACAACCAACACCAGCATAATAATATATACAATGGAAACAAAACAAAACAACTATATATATTGTAACCTATTACATACTTGTATGTGTTCCATCCTAACAAACAAACAAAAAGTAACCTTTTGTTGATATACACTCCATTAGCACTCGCCTAGTAGATCATAGAAAACTTGTGGCTTCTTGTATTCGGCCTCGCACAATGCCTAAAACAAACCATATATGTCAACTTGGAAAAAATAGCCTAAGCATTATAAGTAGAGTATAACTGATTAGAGTTTGTGGACCCACCTCCATCGCATAAGCTATCTGGATCAACTTAGCTTCAGACCATGTTTCCCGATAAACTGAATCCCAATGGGTAACCCAAGTCTGTCATACCCGACCTACCATATATAATAAACTGTTAAACGTCTTGGTTTAAAAATGTCAAGATTAGGCTTATGTTCTAATATAACATGTCAACAAGGGAAGGTGTATGACAGGTTTAATTGTTTTATTTAAACTATGGATTAATATTATGATAGTTTGGTTTATGTTATCATCTTCAAGGAGTAGAGTATACCGGAACAGTCACAGCAGGCAATCCAAGAAAATTTCCAGCTATTGAATATCGCACGAGTGCAGCTGAGTAAAAAAAAAAAAGATTGAAGATAAAAACCAAGTGGAAGATAAACTAACAATCATATATGGTGTAGTAAATGCATACCTCCATTAACATAGTCCAATTCACCAGTCTCCTGGGCATCGTCCTTTATTTCATATGCTGTTACACTACCAAGAGCAATAAGAAGTCATTTCTTACGTGTCAAATAAAAAGAAGTTGCAGTTTTGACCCGTTTATTATGAATGAGCTGACAAACGGTTTTGACAAGGTTACTTATAAACGAGGTGGTGTTATATCTCCAGCTAGAATAAAAAGAAGTTGCAGTTTTGACAAGGTTACTTATGCTCCAGATGGCGTTTATATCAAACGGTTCAAACAAAAATAAGTTGCACTTTTAACCCGTTTACTTATAAGTGAGCTGAACTTTGTGGCGTTTTATCTCAAACGGGTCAAATAATAAAAAGTTGAAGTTTCAACCGTTTACTTCTAAATGAGCTAATCTGTGTGTTGTATTTTCATCTCAAACGGGTCAAATAGATCAAGTAGCAGTTTCAACCTGTTTACGTATGAATGAGCTGATTTGTGTGGTATTTTATCTCAAACAGGTCAAATAAAAACAAGTTGTAGTTTCAACCCATTTACTTATGTATGGGCTGATCCAAGTGATGCTTATCTCAAACGAGTCAAGTAAAAAGAAGTAAGCTAAAGGCAGTATCGCCCCAAGCGAATATATAGCTAAGGTACAAGATCATACCCAACCATAGGTGAAACAATGACATCAGCCATGCTGAAAATCTTTTCATGGAACCTCATTTGACGGTTTCTACAGTTGACATATAGATTAGAATTTTAAAACTAAAAAGCGCCTTCCGGAAAAATTATTATGGTGGAATTGCTAAGAACCGATACCTTATCCGCTGTGCATTCAAGTAATCCCTACTGCCAAAAGAACCATATATAGAAAGTGCAACTCTTACATCCCAACCTGATTCTGACCTTCCTCTGTTTCATTTTAAGTTAAAAAATTAGCACCACGGTAATTTGTAAATTTTTAAAATGGAAATTGAACTTTGTACGGTTTTTAGGAATTTACTTACCCATTTTCTAAATGATGAGCAATTGATGCTGTACATTCTGAACCGATTGTAACATAATGAGCCAAACGCATTACTTCGATATCTGGTATGGTCACCTCCACAGTCTTCAATCATGTAACAAAGATACCATTCATAAAAATATAAATGAACTCTTACATTTCATTTTAACATATACTAAAACAAACAGATTGGATTAGTGAATCAAGCTTAAATGAGCTCGGAGTCAAGCATAGCATAAATGAGTTTATTTATAAATAAAATAATGTTTATTTTATATAACCACATAATAAACTGGACAAAAAGGATCAGTTCTGAATACCTCCCATCCATACAACTTTTGAAGACAAGCTAAAGCTTTGAAACAACAAGCTCTAATATCATCAGAGCAATCATTGAACCACTGATGGATCATAGACAGAAAACAGAAATGTCAAAATAAGCATCAATCGTCTTCTTTTTTGTTATTAAAAACTAAATGATGCAGTAGACCGAGGTAGAACCTCGTCAGATTTAGCCAGTCTGATACCAGACATGCTAGAATGCTTCAGCATTGGCAATTTTAGTCTAGGCTGCACATGTTGATTACAAAGACAAAGAATAACATTATTAGTACACATTGTCTAAAATCATGTGATTTTATTTTTTTGGATTCTGAAGGTACCATAGTTGATTGGTGTGGTTCGGTCTGGCCACTGATAGCTGCATAACTGAAAACAGCAAAGAGGGACATTGTAAAATCACATAATATATCTAAAAGATTTTAAAAACGATAAATGAGGAGCGTTTAAATCAAGAACACTCAACACAATTAGAGAATCCTCAACTGTGCCTGCTAGTACTCCAACCATTCCAACTGTCCAGTTCAAGGAAGAACACTGGAAATGATAAAAAAAAGACAACAGTTTGGCATTACTGATGAAGGACATGTATATAAAGTTTTTTTCTTTCTAAATTTTATTTTGCCTGAAAAGTTTACTGACCCAGAATGTGGTATACGCCCATAGGATGGCTTAAAACCAACGACACCACATAGTGCAGCGGGCATTCTCACAGATCCTACACAATTAATGCAAATAGAAACCAAATCGTGGTTACTTGTAGCTAAAGTAGCATGTTCAACCCGTTTACTTATTAATAATGGTAAATGCAGGTTATGCTTTATCCCTACAGGCTAAATGGGTAAAACGAAACACTAGTTTAAAAGGGACACAAATCAAATGATTTGGGTTAAAGTTGCCCAAACTTTATTTTTTTATTCATGAAAGCTCCAAAAAGAATTGAATAATTGAAATATTATTGAAGTAAACAATTGTAAATGTATTTGACACACTGCATAGCTATTAAAATAAAAAAATATTATTTTTTTATTCATGAACCCGACTGACTTGGCCCATTTAACCTAATGACCAGTCTTAACCAGCAACCTAACCAGCCCATTGTAACATGGGGTTTTAACTTGTGGTTACTACAATATGAGTTCTATTTACCTCCCCCATCAACACCAAGGGCAACCGGGCATAATCCTGCACATACAACAGCAGCTGATCCACTAGATGAACCACCAGATACCTTTTAGGATTATAAGGATTTCGTGACGTCCTGAGTTGATAAAAAACGGCAACAAGAAATTAAAAATACTGTACATGTGTTTATTACAGGTGTTTTGAAATTGTTTCAAGGATGTTTTATTTACCCATAATGAGGATTTATCCCACTGGTTCCAGCACCGAGCTCATGCATATTTGTCTTTCCCACAAGTATGGCACCACATGATCTCAGGCGTTTAACACAACAGGCATCCTCCTTGCAAGGTCTTACTTTGTGCAACCACTTTGAACCTCCTATATTAATGCCACATAAGAATATTAATCCCTCCAATTCAAAAGCAACTTTTTTCGGTTTTCTTAGAAAATTTTGAAATTACTTATAAGGGCCTTCTTTTATAAATTTGAGCGTTTGTCATAATCTTTTCTCTCAAAGCCTGCGTTTATATATTGTGTTCTTTCTTCCATTTAAATCAAAGCTAAAATGGTATACCAAAATATGAAATTACCGGTAGTTGGATATGGCATGCAATCTATTTCATCCTTTACCGCAATGGGAACTCCATCTAGAACTGAAATCGGTTCACCTGCATACATCAATAGAAATATCAAATTCCCATGTGCTCAAAAGCTCAACGTGTTTAAATTTGATGATTCACACTCATATTTCAGCTAAGAAACTGTCATGAACATAGGCTCCAATCTTTTAAACTACAAATGATTTATAGATAAGCTTAATAAAAAAATGCTGATAGTTAGTACCTCTCTGGTATCGTAGAGTTGACTCGGTAGCTTGCCTTAGAATATCGCGAGAATCATAACTTATGAAGAATGACATATCCATGTCTGGTTCAGAAGATTGCACAATTGCTGATATTAATCGCTCTGCAACTGAAAAAAAAAAGATGATAAAATTAGCAACTTAAGAAGCACACTAGGTCAAATTAAATTGTAAAGAGAGGTGGCAAAATAGCTTAGTCGGTGGGCTGGGTAATGGGTTAAAGTCGAAACTGCTGATTATTAGTGCAGATAAAGATAGGTAAACGGAATAAAACCTCCAGCAGTAAACAACTAACCAATCAACTAGCAATAGCAAACAAAAATGTCAATATACCACAAGAGGAGTTATTTTTCGTGATGAGTAAGCTCTATAGTAATCCATGATTTTCCATCTGCGAAAACCGAAGTGTGAATCTTGAAGTGTCGCCTCTGAGGACTGTAAACAATCAATGGCATGTTGAACTTGTTCTGCTGGTGACAAACCAGGACATAGGCTGTTAACTTCTTCTTCTTCTTTAAAGTCTGCAGTGAGCATGTTTTAATTATAGATCATAAATCTGGAATCATGTTTTAGATAGAGTATGTGGCTTTTTTATTGTATTAATTTGTCTTTCAAGTAAATAACATGAAACCAACCTTCAAAAGGATGCAAAGGAACATAAAGAGGTGAATCTTCCATCACTCCAAATGAAACTAGCTGCATAAGAGGGAATGCAACTTTATAGTCATCATACCACAGTAAAGAAAACACTTTATGCCCATTAAAACATATAATCATTTATTCTTAAACAAAATACTTGTGTTTGATCAAACATGCCTTGTTATGAATATATTCGACCAGCCAAATGTTTGTTATGGCTCTCGTAACAAAAGATTATAGGTGTAAAGTTCAAACGAGCATGGCTGCTCTGAGCTACTCGGGACCGACTTGCTACAAGCTAAAATTCCCCACTAGTGAAATGTTAGTGACAGTTCCAACTATTAACTTGTTTTCCCTTGTTAGAATCATTTAATCAAGAAATTAATAATCAAAATTATGTTAATTGAAAGTCAAACACAAAAGTCAACTGTGCAGAAAAAAGGCGCCAACAACAGAAGTTGCGTTTATAGTTATGTTGTTTATTATAGAAGGGTCGTGTCGGTTAGCTAATAGACAGTTATTTTAACCGCCAATATCAAAGGCTATATAAGGCCTTCATATGTATCATTTGTAAAGTGTGGAATATTATTATTATTATTGTGTGTATATCATTTGTTTCCACCCTCTGTTTCTAATCGAGTCCCTGCACACCATGGCTGTGCATACTCATGTTCATCGTTCAATAATTGATCCTTAAACGTTTAGTGTATATGATTTGGCGATGATTCCAAATCCGAACATCCGTCAGCAGTCTCATACTAACTAAAAGTTAAACTAGCTAGTTTTGCTAACGTGGACTATCACACAAACAATTCTCGTCATCAAAACTTTGACACAAAGCTGTCCATGTCATCAAAACTTTGCCACATAAGCAGTCCCCATTAACAAAACTTTGACTTTTTCCACGTAAGCCGTCCAAGTCAGCAAAAACTGTAGTTAACATAGGATGCTAAGATAAAATAAGTTAAAAGTTGAGACTATCACTAAACATTTTCGTAGTTATGACTACTGCCGGCCGATATGTCAAATTTAGGATTATTAAATCCAATAAACCTAAATTTAAATAACTTTTTTCACAATTGGCAGTTGTAAAATAGTATTATTAATCAGTTAATAATTAATTAGAGTAAAGATCAAATACATATAGTTTTTTTTGTAAGAACTGTGAGAATCAAAGGGGGTAAAAATTTTTTTTTTGTTTTTTTAGAATTTTTTTTTCCCATGTGCTTAAACATTCTTTCTAGATGAATAATACAAAAAAAAAATTTAAAAAAAAAAATTTTTTTTAGTGTAATTACGTCATTAAGGTAAATACATTAGTTTACACTAGAGTAATTATGTAATTACTCTACAAGTAATTACTCTACACCAAATATTTTTTTTTTTTTTTTTTAGTTTTCAATACTATAATACATGTTTAACAATATGGGGAAAAAAAATTTTAAAAAAAAAAAATTTTAAAAAAATACCCTCCTTTGATTCTCACAGTTCTTACCAAAAAAGCTATTTGTACCGGATCTTTCCTCTAATTAATTAAGTAGCGCGTGCCGTCTTCAGCTTCTTCCGCGAACCGCGTGGATAGCCATCCTCTCCACATCATGCTGTTGCTAACACGAACCGCCTGCCAAACGCATCTTTGCCTTTGTCCATACGGTGCAATCTTGCTGAAGTTAGGAACTGAAATCGGTTTGTAATAGTGCCGCATCCAGAGTCGCTAATGTCATCGGTGGTGGTCTTAGTACTACCCATTGTCATTAATTTTAATCTACAGAGGGAGAGAAGGGAAACAGAAGCAGCACCAACAATCTAGAGAGACAGGGTAGTCAACATCAACATTGGAATTTTATGTTTGGCCCTTAGCAATATTATTTATATCACAGTTTAGTCCTTTTTAAACTATAGTTCACACATTGAATCCAGTATTTTCAAAGATTTTAGTTAATGGTAAAAAACAGAAATCCACTTTGACCCTTCGATCAAAGTGAATCGGTAAAACAATCGGTTCATTTAATTTCAAATCCAATTTAATGTGTGGGAAATCCCGGTGCAACGCACCGGTCAAATACTACTAGTTGAAAAAAAAAACATATAGATTATCAATCAATATGTTCCTTGGTTACAAGTTTTCCTTGTCTTTGTTTTTTTTTTTTTTTTTATAGACATATGTAATAGACCTTAAAGGTAAACGTTCAATTTTCTTTTTTATTTAAGCATACAACTTTAGTAAACTTCAAAAATGGTATGATTCCGTCTTTAAAAACAACCTAACCCAACAAAGCTTAAAACCGAACCAAGTTTGTTGGTCTATCCATCACAGGCAATCCAACCAATTTAGTCTAGCTTATCCAAAATCCTAGCTACCGGTTTAGCTGGAAATCCTATAAAAACCAGGCGAAACCGGAGCTTAAACATCCTAATATTAATCATTGTAACTTGATACACGCCATAAATTTACATTTACATTTACATTTGGTAGCAATGCATATGATATTCATTATTTCAAGTAAATCCATGGTTTTAATTATATCATCACACACGTAAGTTGCATACAACACATGTGGCAAAAACTTCACAAATAACGGAAAGTTGCATACACCACATGTAACAGTGCTTTTAAGTTAGTACAACACATGTAAGTGTGTCTTTAAGTCTGTTGATATTTGGGTGATATATAATTTATTTATAACCAATTTTCATAGGTATCCGACCATAAATCCACAGGGGCTTTTAGCGACGAAAGATTTCATCGAAATTTTCCAGAGTATCCATGTTAGTAATCTATCGCTAATGAACCGTTGGGAAATATAGTGTCACTAAATAATTCACCTAATAGTCGTTATCTTATCAATGTTTTCTTGTTTATCTATTTAATTAGCATTTCCAGTAGCTTAGAATAATGATTAAGATTTTGGTTCGATCGAATAACTATAGCAGTGAAGTAATTAAGATATTTTGTATTGTTTGGACATATAATTACTACGTTTTATTTTTAATAAAAACTTATGTTTAGTATAAGATAATATTTAAATATATTTATTTAAAATATTGGTTATATAAAGTATACCTTGATGACTACACGACTGTTTTATATTCTTTCCTGTTTGTATTACTAAAAAAATAAAGATATGTTCATAAACTAATGACGTATATATTATGCAAGTAATAATTTCACCAATTTGTAATGACTTATCTTGTTTGAATTTAGTAAATTAGTAATTGAACCAACTTGCAACAACATTTCATTCACGTAATTAGCAAGATTCAATTATTAATCTAATATACAATAAGGTATAGGTTCCTGTACAAAGTACATTTTTCGTACAAAGTGTGAGAAGTCTATATAGTCATTGTGTTTTAAAGTTTGGCTATAATGTTTTTGATTCCTTTTGCATTGATTTATATAGAAAAGCACCAAATGTTACAATTTAAAACACAATCAAATGTATTCTAGAGATTAAATTTAAAACACACTGATTACTTTCTTCGTAGGGTGTTTTAAATTGCATGTCGAGAATACATTAATTAGTGTTTTAAATTGTTATTTTTTATGTTTTTCTATATAATACTATGCCAAAGGAACATAAAACATCATGCCTAAAATTTAAAACACAATGCCTATATAGACTTCTCACACTTTGTACAAAAAATGCACTTTGTATTGGAACCCCACCCTATATATATATATATATATTATATTTTGCATGAAAATATATCATAAAACTGCTTTAAAATATGAGAAGTGTAAACAATAAATGCTTCATAAAAGCTACAAATGAAATATATAAAACTAAAAAAGTATTTAAAATTGACAAAATCAGACACGAGAATTAATTAATGTCCAAATTAATCAAAGGATTAGTGAAAGGTAACTTACAACTTATTAAAATTTAGAAATTCCGTAACCTAATTTTGTACATTTACTCTTAAAGCAAACACTACAATTGCGATGGCGATGTATAAAAATGATTCAGCCGTTAAATGAAAATATACATATTTAAAAATGACTTTTTAAAAAATTTCCAGATATTAATCATCTTTCATCTTTAAAGACTACATTTAATACAACTATGACTAATAACTGAAAACTTTATAAAAAAATCTATTTTTTTTTTGGAGAGTGTAAAAAAATCTATTTAACAATAACAATATAATAAAAAATAATACCTTCTGGATTCTATTATTCTTCTTAAGAAAATACAGCAAAATGTCGCCGATTAACTTCATCTCCAGAAACCACACGAATACCTTCGCGATCAGTCCAGCCATTCGAGGAGCTGTATACACATATTACAATTATTTAAAACACTTTACACACATATGCATACATATTAACTCAAGCCGACAATCGAATTTAGCTATACATACATATATAGATATTCACACACACAATTTCACACATATGGATTTTCTGATCAAATAAATCGATACCCACGTGCATTTATTTTTTTTTTTTAACATCTAACAAAATTTGGCTACCAGGTACACCTGTAGGCAAGAAGGGTATCTACGTCCGCAATTGCAGACAACACTGATGACCCTGCCCATCATCAATTTAATGAAAACCCCACCGCCAGAATACCCACTATAGTAAATAGTAAATGCATGCTAGCGTATGGCATTTTTTTAATAAACGAGACTCCAACCAGCGAACTATCCTAGAGAAAGTAATTCTGATACAATATTTGGAATAAAAAAGACGGTACAATACTAAAACTGAAGGTGAGTGATCGAAGAGACCTTGACATCGGCATGGAGGTAGATATCATCGGTGTTAGGGCCGAGATCGACGTCGTTTACGGACTTGTAAACGACGCCGTGATCCCAGAACAGGCCCATTGAATCTGTGCTTTTCGTGAAGAAGGTTAGTCTATGGTGGAGAAGAGACCGAAAGAAAAAAAGTAAGTAACGTGATCATTCAACCAAACTAGTTGATGTATTTATAGTGTAGCGGTGTGTGAGTGTTAGTGTGTGTGTAAACTAAAAGGTCCACCTATTTTACACACACTAGTATTTATTAATCATATATGTTATATTTATGCAATATTATAACATTTTGTTATGTATTTAATGTGACATTTTTTTATGAATTGTTTATTATATATGAGATATTTAGTAAGACAATAATGAGAGAACATTTATATCGATGTACTCTTAGAATTAATATCGTGTAATATTACTAGAGAACAAAAAAAAAAAGATGTGAAATGTGTGAATTGGTTTTATATTTTTATAAAATATTTATGATATTTTTAATTTATGCATTAGTTTGTAGGTGTGTCTTAGTGTTCTATTACAATAACGGGTAAGTTTGTTTAAGACCAAAAAGTGTTGTTATGTGCCAAGCAGAGGTAAAGCCAGCTTAAAAGATTGAATTTTTTTTACTATAAAATATTTAAAGTTAGGGTTAACTTAAACAAGCGAAAATAAAAGAAAGAAAATTTTCAAGCAAAGAGCTATTTTATGTTTCTCCCACAATCTGAAATAAATACATTAAAAGACAGTTGTATGAAATAATTAGTGTAACATTTTCTTATACTAATATTAAAATATATACCGCACAAAACTTCGTCTCTATCATTAATCTTTATGCTCTAATCTTTTTTGTTTACTAGGGGACATACGCTATATATCTTGTCTTAATTGCCGTAGGCCGCGCGTTGCGGCGGCGATGACGCTTAAGTTGTTTATAGGTGGCGGCACGTCATGTGATGCGTTAACCGTATGAAAATGTACAATAACTCAAGTTTACACAATCGAATGAAAACATTTTATATTGAGCCGACTCATTTGTATCCGAGCACAGTTTACGTAAAAAAAAGTAGGTAACTCGAATTTTTTACTGTCTAACTAAAATGTTTTATATTTGATCCGACCCGTTTCCGAACAAAATTTACGTCAGAATCGTAGACCAACCGATATCATAAGTAAAAATAAGAATGGAAAAAGTTTTATATTTGACCAGAGTCATTTCAGAAGAATAACCTTATGTCGAAACGTGAATTTATATTGTTTACGTTGAAGCATAAATTTATACCATCATGTACAGCAAAACGTAGACCAGTAAAAAAACATACATAAAAATAATATAAATTCACATACACAATAATAACTGTGTCAGAATATGTTTTTTCTTTTAACGTAAATAATGAATATTACAGTGGGTAAATTTGAAAAGTTAGAACTCAACGGGGTGAAAATGACATTTTATAAAGTTTTTACAAAGTGTAGGGGCATAAATATCAATTTCTAAAGGTAAAGGGTTGTTTGTGTATTTTATCATAAACTTAGGTAACTCGAATTTTTACTGTCGAATAAAAACATATTATTTTTTACCCTGTCTCTTTTTTAAGGAAATTTAACTCGTATTATACCGAGACATCCATAAAGATAAAAAAGTAAGAAAGTAGTTTACGAAAAGCTTGAAACTTTACAAACTTGGGGGGTCAAAGTCACGTTTGCAAAGCTCGAGGATTACTTTTGACATTATAGTGAAGTTTGAGGATAGAATGGGTTATATGTCAAAAGTTTGGGAGTTAGAAAAAAATTAAAAAGTAAAATGGACATTTTTGTCAGCTTAAAATGTAAGGGTCATTTATGTTAATGTTGAAAATTAGTTTTACTAAGTTGAAAACTAAAGGGTGAAATTTATTATTTGATAAAAATTGAAGGTTGTTAGTAAAAAAGCATGGTCTCCCACCAGGCCCGGCTACAAGCATGGGCAGGGTGGGCTTGGGCTGAGGGCCAGAAACGTCAAGGGCCCGCCAACTTTTAAACTCACAGTTATATATATGTGTGAATATGTACTAAAGTTAAAAGAGTAATTAACATAAAGAGAGAAATTGATAAAAAAAAATAATGGGAGTTTTTTACGGCAAAGTTTTAAGTTGCAAGCGGTGGTATATCGGCGTGAAAAGAGAGAAGAATATAATTTTGTAGGTAATTATATATACGGCTTTAGGGTAATTTTTTTTTTTTTTGAACGGCCAACAAATTGGAATCACTCACGGAACACTGG